>BPTQ01000002.1:136278530-136501642 GCA_019973895.1 Chrysanthemum seticuspe
TGTGTGTGAAAACATAGAGGAATCATAATTTGATTCTCGGTGGTTTTGTGTTGTTCCCTTAAACTAGGTTAGATTTAACCACAAAGTTAATCTACCCAAGATCCATGACTTAGCAATGTTGATTGAAAAAACAGTTTTAACAAGTTAAAATGCAAAGTAAATTAGACAAGAGTTTTTCAACGTTTATATACTTATTAAAAGTTAATCAAACAATATATTACCCAAGTGTTTGCGGAACAACACTTGGGATTGAATGACAATGTATGATGTACTCCTCACTAAACTTAAGCTAAGCTTAAGTACAACTATGCTAACCAACTGAGCTAACCTCAGGGACTTAGTTTTTTTTTTGGGTAAAAGGGATTTTTCACCCTATTTTCACCCTATTTCGATCTATGACCTGTTTGTGAACGATAATTTGTTTGGTCTGTGATTGATATTGCTGGAAGTTGGGGTTTGTTTAACCCTATTATCGTCCTAAAACTAGTTCATGGTGTTGCTGTTGGATTGTAGTTTTGGGTTACTACGTTCTTTGGCAGATTCTAACTTGGAACTCATGATTGTGCCACTTCTATGAGTGGTCACTGATGGTTAGGAGCTGCTATTGTGGATGTGTGTTGGTTATTCTTATTGGTGTTCAGTTTTGCATCTCAACATACACCTTTGGAGCGAGTTTTGAGCTTGTTGCTCTATCCGTGGTTTTAGAGTCCCTCACCAACCGTTGTGTGAAACTTGTGAACTATACTTCAGTTTGAGGACCATGATATTGTATATTTAGACGACGCTGGAAGTTTGGACTACTATGGTGACTTGAAGATTCAAGTATTTCTACTTGAAGTGCATTTATTTTTATTCTTTTTTTATCGTGGTAGTATGATGTTTAGTTATAAGTGTGGTCTGTCATGCTTATATTGTAAGTTATAGGAAGGATGTTGCATTCCTATAGGAGAGTATGTAAGTGTCATAAGGGACTGAGATGAGGGATTCACCCTCATCCTTTGTACTTCAATGTTTTTGGCGTAATATATTTTACCGGGGTGTATTAACCCTTTTACCCAAAAAAAGGGATTTTTCACCCTGGTAAAATGCATTATACCAAAAACAATGAAGTACAAAGGATGAGGGTGACTTCCCTCATCTCAGTCCCTTAGGATACTTACAGACTCTAGATAGAAGCATGACACACCATACTTATAACTTAACAAAGTGAACTATCAATAATGATTAAAGTAAAAAAAAAACGATACATTACTACTCAAGTAAAAACACTTGAGCCTTCTAAATCATTATGGCGCTCCACGTAATCTTCCATGCAGAAATCACGAATGATATGGCACGAACCGAAACCCCATACCATATGAATCCCACAACTTACCATAAGTGATAATTTGTTTGTAGCGAAAGCGAAGAAACCAATATCAAAACCAAGTGTGGTTTGATTCAACCTAGCAAAACTTCATCCTTCCTTTAACCACAAAACAACTTAGAAAAAGTCAGATTCAGAACCACCATCACAATACACAAGGTGTAGAAACAGCCATGTAACGAAAAGAAGGTCGAATCTAACACCAAGAATACGGTTAACGAAAACCCTAACCACCATAACCAACAAAGAACAAATATAGCTGGTAATCAAATCATAACATAATCGACAAGAAGAAATAGCATTGTTCTTTTCAACCAGCGTGTATCTAACGTTTTGAACAACACACCCAAATCAAAATCCAACAGCAACACCGAGCATGAGGACCTGTTTGGGACTATAATATGGTTATTAATAAACCCCATAACTTCAATACCATCATAAGGTAACCAACATCCAAATGCACCATAAACATCAGATTAAAAGAACCAACGGTATAATATTTCTTGTGTCATATTTAATTATAATAATGTGCATACCAACATCAGTACAACACATGTACCAAACAGAAAACTACTATGGCTAGATTCAAAGCGTTCATTAGCTACCACAAGCAAGAATCAAAATGAAAACCAGCGCAAAAACGAACCTTCCATAGACAAAACTAGGGTTTTCACAAACCCTAACTTACAATATACCACATCCGTCACGATCCGCATCAGCAAAATCAAAACAGTTGCAGCAATAATCCCAAACAAACAAAACCATAGGGTTTACGAAACCCTAACATCAACCAAGCAGCTGGTCTTATCAAGTGTTCATACAAGTTGAAAAAATAGGGTTAAAAACCCTAACGCAGCAGTAATATGCAGCAAAGCATCAGGATTGAATAGAACATGTAGCCAACAAACTAACGTGTTGTATAACCAAGGTAAATACAGCCACGACTTCCATCATAAAACCAAAATATTCAAAGGAATAACGACCCATAACCGCTATTCCAAACATACCATCTCTCTCAAACCCACGTAAGAAACAAATCCAATACATACCAGTGAAATATGCATATCAACATAACCACTTGTATTGAACCTTCAATCAACAAGAGAAAAAACAAAACCCTAAATTAGGGTTTCATTAGCATCAAAGATTCAGCCCCTCACCCAGCAGTCACTTCGAAAACAAACCCTCAAAATAGAGTTTTATATCAGCACGCCAAAGAAAACCACCGTATCCCCATTCAATTCGTACCAATTATTAATGAATCAATTTAAAGATAAACCGACTTGAGTTAAAAAACTGAGTACGATCGAACAAACAAAAAAGATAATCCAAAACCCTAAAGATAAAAGAGTAAGGGTTAGGGTAAAGGAAATCCTCCAGCCGCCACCTATTTAATGTAAAACACAACCACACAATCGTATTGCATACCCAAGAAGAGTAGAGAGGACGATTGTGGATTTGTTTTTGGCCGAAAAATGATTGAAGGTGGCGGCCGGAAATCACCAAAGAGAGAGAAACGTTTTTAGGGTTTGGATTTTTTATATATTTACAATAAAGATATTTAGGAACACCTCAGGGACTTAATTGTATTTGGAGGAGTAAAAGGGCTTGTGAATGTCTAAGAATTTAGTGCACAAGCTTAACCCTTTTACTCCACCTTATGAGTTATGACTGCTATTTATACAAGTATTAAATACAACCGTTTTCCTAAAAGACAAGACTGACACAAACTACGGATGACAAAATACCTTACGTATTTTGTCTCTGTTACACAACACTATTTCTAGTAAGGGACATGTTCACTTTCTTTTTTTTGGGTAAAAGGGTTAATTCACCCCGGTAAAATGCATTATACCAAAAACGTTGAAGTACATAGGATGAGGGTGATATCCCTCACCTCAGTCCCTTAGGACACTTACAGACTCCAATATAAGAATGACACACCATTCCTATAACTTACAATAAAATGAACCAACCAATAATGACAAAAGTACATAAAAATTTACAATACTACTCAAGAAAGCACTTGAGCCTTCTATATCACTATGGCGGTCCACCTTAACATCCATGAAGAAACCACGTAGAAACATCCAAGCGATCTTCAACATAAAATCATTTTGTAGTAGCAAAGAACACTACAAACAAAACCTTCATTATCATCAACACATCGATCACAAGACCAAGATACGTAACAATCAGTAAAAGGTCTTGAAAAAAATGATGAACCAAAGGGTTTTGAACAAGACCCTTCAAAACTTAACTTCCAACACAATGACGTGAATTGAGGTACCAAAAGGCTGCCAAAATGCAACCAAGATCAGAATGAAACCATGGTAGCCAATCAATAAACCACGTGTAAACCAGCAAGATAATGATGTCCAGCAGCAAAGATGACAAGAAAAATATCTTGTCACATCATACATTCGCCCAACCACCCAAAACATCATGAAATTACCAGCAACCGACCAACCATAACACCATAATGATGACAAGTAAATGTGTGGACATATTATCGAATAGAACATTAGACACCAATCACACTCTCCAAACATAAACTTAATCATCAACATCCAACCTCACCACAAAACAGCATACCCACGGTAAGAAAACCTAACCAAATGTTAGGAACGACCCATGTATCGTATAATAGATCCCATAAAATTAGACACCACAAACCCAGATCTGATAATAATACGAAAACAACATACCAAACGAATAGGGATTAACACCCTAACTTCCAGCAACCAAGAACATAAGGCAAACTAAGTAGGGAACGAAGCCAGCCTTAGAAAGAGCAAGCGTTTTTGAACAAGAACCTAGCAAAACTTGACTTACAACTCTCTTTAAACCCACGTAACAGAACACAGATCTGAATAGAACTTACATGTAACATCAACCTAAATTGATAACTTGCAGTCAACGAAACAAGAAGATGAGCATTGAAACCCTAAAAAATTAGGGTTTCATTAGGCATTACGAATATCAGACCACCAAAACCACCAGCAGATTTGTCATTAACGCATAAACACAATAAAAAAAATGCACCCATATAGATGCGAAACCCTAAAAAGGGAATCGTGGATAGGAGATGCTACTACAGTTTTAATAGCAAGATAGAAAACCCTAACCAAATCCTTATATGAATAACTGAAAAGCACCAACCTTCATCATGAAGAAACAACATATCACGTAAGATATGTATTTGGCAGGATTGTGAGGATGGCGGCCAGGTTAGGGTATCATAAGACCAAAAAAATGATTCAAACATAGATAAGGGCAGCCTAGAATCGTTTATAAAAAAGGAGAGAATAGGACGCCTCCATCCTTGATAAAACCCTCCCTAAGAACCGATTGCATACCATAAATGAATTAGAACAGGATCAGACGAACCTAAACCAATTGTTAAGATGGTAGAGAGGCGGTTTAGGGGAAGATTATGGTCGGAAAAGCATAAAGGATGAGGCGGCCTGAAATCCCCTCCTAGAGAGAGAATTAGGGTTAATTTAATCTTAAACTATTGCGATATGATTATTGAGCTTGGAATATTATGAGATTGCTATATGATTGGTATAGGTTCACTTTCTTAGTATTAGTGTTTACACACTCTTGGTCTTTTATCCATTCAGGGTAAGTTGACCTTTGCAGATAGGACACACTCCTATCCTTCAAACTAATCCCGCTTTATCCCGCCTTTACTTCAGTCTTCAAGTCTTCAGGCTATAAGTCTTCAGTCTTCATAGTTGGTGAGGAGTCTAGGGATTCAGTGAGCTATTGTCATTACTCACTGAATCCATCATCTTCTTTGGCTCATGTATCATTCACCGAGTCTCGCCTCACTGAATGGAAAAAACCTTCTCAGGCTTGTCCTAAGCTTCTTAAAGATGACTCACTGAACAACTGTTCATTCAGTGACTTGCGTATGTTTAAGATTATTAAACACTTAGGTTATTTTATCTTCAAATCCTTGTTTCAGGAAGTTTGGGGATTCACTGACCCAAGAGTCTCCATCTATTTGGATATAAACTTATCCTAAGTGTTTCTAAGCTCAGTGTAAGTGTGCAAAGGTCTTCTTCTCACACTGAAGATTCTACAAAGCAACTATAGGACACCGAATAACATAAAACATCATTGTTCATTAAAAATATATTACAAGGTCCTAAGTTACAAAGCGAAAAAAGTAAAGGATAGTGGTGTTGCAACATATGTTCATTCTATTCCAACTGGTATCCAAGGTGTTAATGCAAATAAGCCGTAAAAACGTTTATTTATATTTTACGATCTTCTAATATTTTGTCGATAACAAACGTAAAATCATTTTAACGAAACAAATAAAATACGTAAATGGTTTGAGCCAATAGTTTACTAACACACTTACATTTTCATATAAAACACTAAACAAGTAATAGTGTTTACATTTTGTAGAAATGCATATGTATAACATCTAGTGTTTACATAATGGGTATATATATACATACTTAGTATATATTATGGGTAATGTAATGGGTAAGAATCTAAGTACTTGACCCATTAACTAGATATATTGAATGTAGTAGGGTAAAACCCAAAATCCATTACCCATACCCATGGAGCATGATCCATAACCCATGACACATTGAATGACATCATGCATGAAGTCATATTGGGTATTATCCATGGTCCATAACCCATACCCATGACCCGTTGACAAGATGCATTACATCTTCTAGATACATTGTATCTATTTGGATACCCATGACCTAAAGTCCATGACCCATGACCCTCCATGACCCATAACCCATTTAGGAGGAGCGTCCTGCGGATCCCCCAGTTTACACTGGACAAATCCCTCATGTAAGGGATCCGTGGGATCCGGGGAACAGTAGTGATCTTTGTCTATAAATAGTGAGCCATTTCCTCATTGTAGCTCACCCCTTTTTCACACACATTCTCTCTTAGTGATGTAAACTCTCTAACCTCATATCCAAAGGATCTTTCTATGTAGTTTTGTGTTTGTGTGATTCTCTAGGTTCCTCTTAAAGGCGAGATCACCTCCTCTTGAAGTCGAGCAAGCTCAAGTCCACGGGTTGCCAAGCTTCGTCATCATCAAGACTACTGATGTTATCTTGTTGATAGTTCTTTCCTCTCTCATTAGAAGTGTTGTGTTGAAGACATAGGTGAAAGATGTCTAAAGGGTCAAGTCGAAGGCATTAGTGAAAGGTGTCGAAGATCCGTGTTGAAGGCATTAGTGAAAAGTGCCAAAGGTTCGTGTCGAAGGCATTAGTGAAGGGTGCCTAGGGGTCGTGTCAAAGGCATTAGTGAAAGGTGCCTAGGGTGTACATTCGATATGGTGCATCAATGTACAAGATAGATTAGTTTGGGTTAAAGGATATTGATATCCTTGTTGATGTTGTATTAAGGAGTGGATCTCCATTGGGATATGTGTTGTGTAGTGTTGGGTAGTAGTTCCTCCTTTGTAATGGAACTCGATATCTAGCCTTGTACCAGATAAAGTGTAGACGACGTTGTGATAGGTTTGGTTCTACCTTGTGGAAGAACCCGGTGTCTAGCCTTGTACCGGATAAAGAGTAGGCGACGTTGTGAAGGATTCTCCACCAAAAGGAGTTTGTGTTGTGTAGTGCTAATGAACTCTCGAGTAGGTAGGAAGAAACCCTAAAAAAACTTCTCTCCCTTAGGGGGCGATTTCCAGCCACCCTCCCCCTTTTTCCGATCAGTAACCCACCATCTAAACCGCCTCTCTATTATTCCTTTTGAATAATATGCAATCGGGGATGATGGCTGGTGTTTTTATGGGGTGATGTAACCACCCACATTTTTAGGTTACTTTTTATTTTCGAGAATTTACTATTCACTTTTACTATTCAAATTCACTATTCATCTCGTAAAATTTTTAATCCACATTCTCGTAAGATAAATTATTTTAGTAATAACCTGAGAGTTCGACCATCGTTAGATCATTTTCGCAAAAATTATTAAGTAAACATCATTTTAAAGTTTCGTTTTAGACGGTCCACCGTTTAAACATCACGCGCTTAACGAAAATCAACCCTGATAATTTTCCTCGCATCAGATAAATTTTTAGATCATTCATGATTAATTTGAGAATTTTTAAGAATTATTATTTTTAATATTACCAAATAAGCCCAGCGCTGAACAAAACTAAACTTATGTTTTAAACAATTCTACTTACATCCAGACTTAACGATTCCTGCACTGTGTTTCTAATATGTTTTTGACACTTTTACATTTTTGGAAAAGTCAAACATATTTCCCTCCTCCTTTGACCATAAAGGAATTAACCTTGTACGTTCTACATTTCTGCTTAAATCGCGTAACTTTTAAACTTCACGAATAACTGTAAAGTTATCCCGCGTATGACGAAAACCACATTTTGACATCTCATATCACTTTTAGACTAATTTTAGTCTACTCTAAATAAATTCACGGTCATTTCCCTGAAATTTCGTTCTTTTCTGATAAACTGCGAATTACGCGTTTTTGAACCGTATTTCCAATTTTAAGCAGCGTTTTTGCACCCAATAAGACTTATCACCTATTTTATATTTTTATATGGAGTATAATGATGAGTTTAATCATTCCTACAAATTTCGTATTTTTACGATACCCGGTTTTACGTTTTATGGCTTCGGTTAGCGATTAACGGAACCAAAACTCACTCCGTAACCAAGATAAGATCAAAACTAACCACATAAGTCATCTTATCTCTTCCATGACAGAACTTAGGGGGGGAGTCATCATATTGGTGGCATCATCCTAACCTTGGTTCATTAAGATCATTACAAGTGTCCTAAACCTAACCATGGTTAATATTTAACCCAATATATGGTTAACCAAACTTACCCTCCTATAAATAGCAAGTGATATTCATCCCAAAGACCTCAACAAACTGAATTGGGTCGTTCATACTCTAAAATATTCATATCTTCCATCATTTGAGCTTTAAACTCCAAGTTTAAGCAAGAAAGTTCCAAAGATCAAGCTACTTCATCCAATCTCTAGCAAGTAAGTGATCTTCTTGAGTTTAGATCCACTCAAGTCACTTAGTACTTCATCACCAACTCTTCAAGTTTGCAAGGGTGCCAAGGTGTGGAAAGCTAGCTCAATACAAAGTCTTACCCGATCAATCAAAGTCCTATCCTTACTAAGTTACTCCTTTCTATTTTGAAAGCCAAAAGTTGTAAGCAACGTATCACCACCATCATCTCATCTTTATTATTCATAATCTTAACTATTTCATGCTATATATATAGTTACTATGTTGATTCATGATGTACATATACTCAATCACTTGTTTTAATTTACATATTGTCATAAAAGTAACAAACTAGAAAACTAGTCATATCCTATACATGTGAGACCATTAAAATCAGTAACATATGGACTATGTAACTTACATAATATGGTAGACAAGATAAAAAGGTAAACATAGCAACTTGAATCACCCGAAACGGACAAACGAGTCAAAAGTTATAGGCAAAAGAAGTTAGCGAAACCAAAACGCCAAAACTGCCATTTTGAAACTATTAAGGGTTCTGCCATTTTGAAAGTCATACTTCTGGTCCGAATCATAAAAAAGTTAAAACACGAAAGTTGTCCGGAACGACGTTTTCCTTCAATTGTAAAGAAGCTCGGACCTTGAAAACGCTTAAACAGGCCATAAATCTTTCAAAAACAGAAACTGCCGTAAATATAGTCTCATAACTATACTTTTGTCACAACTAAAAGCAAACCAAGACCATGGAAGTCAAGACCAAAGTCACGGCAAGGCCATGGCTAAAGCCTCAAGGCTTGTTTGAAACGACGAGAACTTGTAAAAACTAGATAGTTATTAAAACATGATAAACTTTATGTTATAACAATCTTCACTCAAAACATATGTTGTATTTACTAAGTGCTACAATAGTAGGGAGCTTCATCATGTGAGGGGTTTCATTTGAGTAAAACGTATCGACGAGTTGCTGGATTTACGAATTAAAGTGTCCTAGCTCCTCGAACGTTTACTGCATGACCTCTGAATTATGATGGCCCGAACGGTAGTACGATATCTATAAACTAAATACGTTTTCACATATTAAAGATCTTTCTATAAACATCATATGATAATTGACTACATCATGATCAATATAGGAATATATATATATATATAGGATGGTTTATGTTTTCTTAAACATTATTCCAAACTTAAGTCGCAACATTTCATTTTTAGGTTGCACGTAGAAGTCTTCCGACTTATCCATCACATCCGTTAGTACTTAACATCATCAACTCTCGGTGAGTTCATAGCCCCACTTTCTATTACTTAAATTGTTTTACAAACCCTTTGGGGAGATACATGCTTTATTTTAAACCGAACACATTGCTTTCAAATTCTATACTTATCTGATTATTTTACTTGCACTAAGTTACCGCATTTGCCAATCTTAAGTCCCTAAATCATGAATCATTAATCACGAGTGAAGTGAGCGCGAATATTGTGGATAGATCTATCGGGATTGACGAATCCCGTTTGTTTGACCAGGATCCGGTAAACAAACGCACTATATTTGAGTACATCAGGTAAAACGGCAAATTTTACCTACTTGGGGCATCGGTTACTTTTATATGACAACAAGTTAACGCCTTGATTGCATGATGCTTAGTGAATAATAACTGTTTTGTTTTCAAAACATTGGTGTGAGTCTAATTAACTCACACTACCAACATAATGTGTTCAACCAGTTAACAAACTCTATGAATTTCACTCAACCTTTGTGTTGACAGTTTTAAGCATGTATTTCAGGTCCATAATGTCAGAAGCTGGCACGGAAGAGCGAGGACTAGATCAAGAAGGCTATAAATATTTTATCATTCATAAAACATCAAAGACTTTATATTGATGTCTTTTGTAAACAATGGAACCAACTGTGACCTATTTTGTAAACTCTGATATATTTGAATAATTTGAATGATAAATCCTTTTTAAACGACTCTTTAGAGATCGTTTTCTATTGTTATGACTGTTGTGCCATGAAGTAACACCCAGTTTGAATTCCGCTGCGTATCAAGAAATTGGGGGTGTTACAGGTGAGGTGTGCATTATATATCTCTTATTTTTTCTATGGAAATCACCTATATTATCTTGAAACCCTAAACGATTCTATGCACTGTATGCGATTTATTAAATCGTGTTTTCACTAGGGTTTTTATTGGTTTTGGGCTGTTCGTATGGTTTAACATCAGATCTCATGGATCTGATTATCTTTTCACGATCTGCTTGTGTTTTGGTGGCAACATGGAATAACGATCCCCTATTCTTGGGGTTCGTTCTTTATTATTTGGTTCGTGATGTTGGATCTATACGTAATATGCTTGTTAACCCGGCTAGGGTTAGTTTTGTTGCGGTTTCTTGATCATTGGACGTGGGTTGGAGAGTGTAAGTTAAGTTTTTAGGATTCTTATTCAAAAACCCTAAATCAGTTGTTCCTAGATCCATGCTTCTATCCCTCATTCCGATTTGGTGGATCGTGTGACCTGTTTGTTGGTAAGTTAGGGTTGGTTTATAAACCCTATTGTTCGGTTACTATGATCAGATCTGTTTGTCTTAATAGCAGATTGGATTGTGGTGTTGAATCGCTGGGCGGTTCTTGGTCATTGGTAGTCGACTAGCCCTAGATGATGAATGTGGTTTTTAAGATTTTCTAATTTGATCTTGGGATTATAGCCGTGTTTTTACGTGCGTGGTTTTCTTCAGCTTACATGTTACTACTTACCTGGTTTGATCAGCACTTCTTATAAATGTACGTGAGTTATGTTTATGATTTGTGGGTTGAAGAGATGTAAGTCGGTATTCCATCGGGTTAGTCATGCGATTTTATGCCTTGTTCTTGCTCTATCTTGGTTGATTGGGTCGGCTGGACGACACCTTTGTTTCTAGGGTTCGATATTGTATTTACTTCAATTCGTAGCCGGGGCATGATTTTTTTGCATGTGTTAGTGGTTTACGAAGACCTGTGCTAATAGCTCGATATATGGTCTCATGTTCGATATTATTGGTAGTTAGGGTTGTTGACCCTATAGTGTTACCAAGCTACCGTTTGGACTTAATTATGATCGTGGTCCTTGCGGGTTAGTTTCGTGGAAGTTAGAGTTTACTTAAACTCTATTTCTTGTTGTGCGATCTAATTGGCTTGGTCATTTAGCACATGTTTGGTTCATGTGTTTTGGTTCGCC
The DNA here is from genome assembly GCA_019973895.1 of Chrysanthemum seticuspe. Classification (NCBI taxonomy): domain Eukaryota; kingdom Viridiplantae; phylum Streptophyta; class Magnoliopsida; order Asterales; family Asteraceae; genus Chrysanthemum; species Chrysanthemum seticuspe. The sequence continues at coordinate 136,290,124 of BPTQ01000002.1, forward strand.
TTGTGTTGGTACGAGTCTTTGTATATACAAGCTTGTTAGCTGGTACTTGGACTTGTGGTAAGTTGGAGGATTCCTATGATATAAGTTGGAGGATTCCTATGATATAGGTTTGTGGACTTTGGCTGCTCATTCATGACATATTATACGGGGATTCTTTATGGAAGTTAATGTGGACCGCCATAATGATTTAGAAGGCTCGAGTGCATTTACTTGAGTAGTATTGTAATGTATTATGTTCTTTTATCTTTATTGGTAGTTTCATTTTGTTAAGTTATAGGAATGGTGTGTCATTCTTATATTTGATTATGTAAGTTGCACATGTTGTGCATTTTTCGTCGCCCTGATCGGGCTGAGGGCATGGGATTCACCCATGTCATTTGTACTTCAATGTTTTTTGGTGTAATAGAATTTTATCGGGGTGAATTAACCATTTTACCGGTGTAATAGAATTTTACCGAGGTGACTCGGGGAGTGGAGTAGGGCAAGGAAGGTGTCCTTGTAGCCGAACCACTATAAATACTCGCGTTGTGGTTTTGTGCTTCTTACTCTTTATCTTTGCATTACTTATTTATATGCTTATCTATCAACATCCAACACACACATTTAATAGATTGACATAAGTCGATCTAAATAGTTTAAAACGAAGTTTTAATCGGTAAAACTATTCAACCCCCCCCCCCCCCCTCTTCTAGTTTTCCACACAAGGGCTTCAAGCTTGGGTTTCTTTGATTTTAGCTTATCCTGATCAGGGTGTTCACTAATCTTGATCCTTAAGTCATGACTGAACCTTTTGCTCTCTGGGCTTTGAATTTGAGTGGCCATCACCAGGTAGCCAACCATTGCTTCAATTCCTTCCTTGTCTATATCACTCCACCTTTGGAAGGCAGGCTCCTCAAATTCATTAGTAAAGAATAGACCTCTTCCATATTGTTCTATGGCCAGATGATCCACGAATCTAAGTCCTTCTGGGAGGGCTCTGTTGCAGTCTAGGCCATGAATTTTGATCTCTGGTTTATGCTCCAGGATCTTCCTCTTTCTCCTAGAGGACTGACAGGGAACAATTTGATTGACTAGTGCTGGGAGAAGAGGTTGGATGCCAAGATCTTCAGGCATCTGTTTTAGTTTATCAAATCTCTTGCCCAGTGCATCCATGAGATTTTTGACAATACTTCTTCTCTATGATGGGACCCAGTTCATCTAGTTCTATTATTCCAAAGTCAGAAAATTTGAAGGGATCATGAACCTCAAAGGTTCGTTTATCAGGACTTCTATAGACACTGAGGACTACATGTTTTGTGTTGTGATGAATTCTGATGTCAGTAATAGGTTCAGGCCTCTTTTTGTTTGTCATTACCTAGAATGATCAATTCTTTTCTTTCTTATCTCACCCATCCTCTTCTCTCTTTCATCATTCTTTTTCCTGAGGGCAAGCAGTTCAGCGTCCTGAGCTTCTTTGAACTTTTTACCTGCTTGACCACCTGCCAGTTTCTTCAGATCAATGCCTAGCTTTTCAGCTTCTTCATGAACGACTTGCTCATCTTTTATTCTTCAGCCACTTTCTTTGCAAGTTCCTCCTTCTCAAGAAAAGCACTCATTTGTTCTGCAGTTACATAGTATACTTTGCCATTAATTTCAAATGGGATCCTGATAGGTTCATCAAGATTTGGTTTGACAGTTTTGGAAGCAGGTACCAATGTTTGATGGTCAGGCTCAGGCGTTGTCAGAATGCCTTTGCCTTTATCAAGAGGAGGGACTTCTATCTCATAATTACACACACATACTCTTACTTTCTATGACAAGGATGTGTACTTACTCTCCAGCTGGCGTCTAATCGTGGGGTCCGTCCCCACGGTAAGGCTAACGGTTTTACTCTTCTTGTGTAGGGAATTCAACCAAACTACTTGGATTAGTACAAGATCAGCCGACCAATAGTGTGTTAGCCCATTCCAATAAGCTATACTACTAAACCTTTTTTAACCCTAAACGTCCTCTCTCTCTAGGTGGGCGATCTCCGACCTCCACAATCCATACAAATCTGATCTAATTCTTCCCATCTATTTTCGTTGTTCTTTTTGGGTAAAAGGGTTAATTCACCCTGGTAAAATATATTATCCAAAAAACATTGAAGTACAAAGGACGAGGGTGATATCCCTCGCCACAGTCCCTTAGGACACTTACAGACACAAATATAAGAATGACAAAACATTCTTATAACTTACCACTAACCACTATATAAGAGTGACAAACCACACTTAATAGAACATAAAACTACGACGCCTAATAAACATAACAAGTTAACCGCTTCAAGTAGAACACTTGATTCTTCCAAAGACGTCATAGAGCTCTAACTTCCAGTTAACCAACCCTCAAGGACCTCCTGATCAGAATTATGTCCAAGAAAGGTGATCGGTAACAAATAGGGTGAACCCCCTAACTTCCCAACATCTTGATCTTGTTAACTTCCACATTCATGGCTCGTCAAATGTGAAATCAGTTCACAAATTACACACAACGGTTGGTGAGGGACTCTAAAACCACGGATAGAGCAGCAAGGGCAAACTCGCCCCAAAGGTGTGTGTTTAGATGCAAAACCAAATCCCAATAAGCACCACCAAAGAATACGAAGAACGTGAACACATATGTGATTCTGGTCATACCAAAAACATAGGGATTACATCCCTAACTTCCAATGAACAACCCCTATTGACCTACTCGGAACGAATTAATACCAAAGTAAAAATCACGTGCAACTCAGTCCCTTAGTAGATACGAGGAAGTTCATACAAACCCAGCAAGAGCACGACTTCCCAAGCAGCCACAATCAGCGACCAATACAATCACACCCCTACGATCCAACCTACACTATGACACGATTCTATGCACCAAACCAGCAATTAGGATAAGAATGCAACTCGATTTGAACACAACCTGCCATAGACTCAAAACTAGGGTTTTTCCATACCCTAATTCCAATTACCACAAAGAACGATCACTAGACCAACGAATGAAGAAGTCGAATACAGATCTGTGAAAGTTGGAAGGTTTTTGAACAAGCTTACCTTCAAACTTGACTTACATCTCTCTCTAAAACCACATACATCAAACGCACATCTGGACTAGAACTTGCAATCGACAAACAACCCAAAATGGTTAACATGCATAGTCACAATCAGAATCATAGTCACCAACTAGCGAATGCACCAACAGGAGAATGAATCAAAGCAATCAGCTTTGATATATCATTCAAAGAACATCCCACCAATCAGATACAATCAACCCAGATCGCACCCAATAACATCAAACAAGGTTTAATATCCGTTAAGCACAAAACTAAATCAACATATTGTCCCTTATATATAGATAAATCGGTATGGAGCCGACTTATAATCATAAGAATAATTGGAACGATTCAGATCCCAATAGTCAGTTCAAAACCCTAAAAAAATGAATCACTAGAAATTTGATGAATATGATTGAGGATAGTAAGGGTTATGAACAATTAACGACACCCTAAGCATAATCAAATCACCATTAAAGTAAAAAAAAAACACCTAGTTAACCCTAATCTTTGGCGATCTCATGCCCCCTCCTTCCCCAATCGTTCTCTATGAACAATTCTGATTCCAATCACTTTTAATGGTTCTACAGTAGTGGATTAACCTTGTTCTATCCATATTGTTGATTATTTAAAGGGTGCGGCTGGTTTTGTCTCTAGGGTTTCAATTTGGTTTTTTTAGGGTTTCGCCATTATTTAACCATAATTAATTCCTCCAAGCTTCTATTGTTCAATTATTGCAATCATGTGAGAGTGATTAACCTGTTCGTGTTTTCTAACCCTAATTAGGGTTTGATTTTTGGCTCGTTTGTGTGCTATTGCTGGTTTTTGGTTCCTTTTTTAGGGTTTTCTAGTTGCCGTTTTTTTTTGGAATTATTTGGCTATGGATTCATCGAAGGTTTATAACTTAAAGGGGTCGAAGAATGTGTCAGCTGCTGATGATAAAGGGTCGACGTTACTTGGGGACGCTCCAATTCTGAAATCGATTTTAAAGAAAGCGAAACGCAATGTTGGTCCTCCTTCGTCTAATGCTGAAACTAAAGGTATGTATGATCCTTCAGGTCTGCCATCTCAGGTTTCTTTTAAGGATAATCTTGCGTGTACTGGTTTAAATACGAATATGATTAATCGGGGTGGGAATCCTGATTCATGCAATATGGTTGGTAGTAACGTGCAATCTGTTGGTAATGTTTCTAGTGAGAATGACATGCATGGTAATCATAGTGTTGGATATTCGAATTACCAATCTAATGTCAATAAGGATGCTAATATTGATGCTTTGAACAATTCGGGTGGGGCTAATGCTACATGCGCAATGGGTGGGTTTGATGTGTCTAGTGGTCACGTGTATGGAGCACATGATGGCCATGCATGCCAACATGATAAATTGGAACCAATTGTGGGTAATGTTACTTTGGATGCTACTGATACGTCTCATGAATATGCTCATGCTCCTAATGACGCATTTACTAGTAAGTCTTATGGTCCTACTATTAATTTTCCCAATGCTCAATCAGATAGTACTATTAATGAGGGTCCGTCTTCATATGCGTCTATATTTAAGACACGTAGTACACAAAAAACTGTGAATCTTATTGAAATGCGTAATGCGGATTGTGTTGAGGGGGCGAATGTTACGATTCCTATTGAAGCTGTTGATGAGGTTTCATCTAGGTTTACGAATACTCTTTATGGCTACTTTATAGGGAAGAGACTTGCGTTTCCCATCGTGGAGAATTATGTGAAAAATACTTGGGCTAAATTTGGTTTGGAACGGGTTATGTTAAAAAATGGTTTCTTCTTGTTTCAATTTGCTACGAAAGAGGGTATGGATCAAGTTTTAGAATCTGGTCCGTGGTTAATTCGTCTTGTTCTTATCATTTTGAATATTTGGACTCCTAATTCCAAGCTTAAAAAAGATGAGATAACTTCAGTGCCAGTTTGGGTTAAGCTTCATAATGTGCCAATTGTCGCATATTCGGAGATTGGGCTGAGTTTGATTACGACACAATTAGGTCGTCCTCTTATGTTGGATTCGTATACTAGCACAATGTGTCTCAAGTCTTGGGGGAGAAATTCGTATGCTCGAGCTTTAGTGGAAGTTTCTTCGCTCAATGCGTTAGTGGATTTTTTGGTTGTGGCTATCCCTTATCCTAATGGGAATGGTCATTCTTTGGAACGTGTTGATGTTGAATATGAATGGCAGCCTCCGAGGTGTGATACATGCAAGATTTTTGATCATAATGATGATATGTGCCCTAAAAACATTGCTACAAACGTAACACCAGTTGTTGATGATGATGGTTTTGTGGAAGTCAACAAACGTAAGGGTAAAGGGAAGCAAGGGAACAAGGACAAGCATATTGATGGTCTTCGGCTTACAAAACCGAAGGTTGCTTTTCATTATCGATGGGAGCCTAAAGCGACAGTGAAAGAGGGGGGACCATCTTCTTCGAGTGGCTCTAAGGAAAATTCACAACCGAATGTTCGTAATGGTTCAACTAATCCCATTTCTTCTCCTAACGATTTAGGTAATGGAGGTAAAAAGGATGATTATTCGAGTAATTTGGTTAATGATGGTAAAAAGGGTACGAATGTCAGTGGTGTTCTTGCTTACACTACGAAAAGTGCTTCTATAGTCGCATCTACTAGTAATGGTAATGTAGCTTCTAATACTGTTTCATTGAAAAATTCTTTTGCGGCTCTTAGTGGTGAGGATCCTTTCGAGTCTGATGACATTCCTACTAATACGGAAAAGGATGTGGGTGCTTATACTTTGGATAGTGATAGTGAAGTTGATGAGGTTATGGATATGTTTGACAAATCAAGCTCTAAGACGACTAATCTTAAGGAAGCAAGCACTTCCTCTGACACGGTTCCTCATGTATAGTATTGCCTCATGGAATATAAGGGGAATGAACCAATCCCCTAAACAAAAGGAGGTACGTCAGGTTCTTGGTGAGAATAATCTTTCTATATGTGCTATATTGGAGTCTCATATTTCTAACTCTCGTCTTCAGGTTTTATGTGCTAAGGTTTTTCGTAGGTGGGATTGGACCTCTAATGGTCATTTGTGTGATAAAGGGTCCCGTATCATCTTAGGTTGGAATATGGATGATGTTGACCTTAATGTGATTAGTATGACGGACCAAGTTATTCACACTTTTATTCGGTTCAAGGGGGATAAAAAGGAGATTTTTTGTTCTTTTGTTTATGCTCATAACAGGTACACGCATAGGAGACCTCTTTGGAATAATCTTGGTGCCCACAAGCATGTTGTTCATATGCGTCCTTGGTGTATTCTTGGAGATTTCAACTCGGCGCTGAATTTGGAAGATAAGGTTGAGGGGTCTTCGGTTATTGATATAGCTATGAGGGAGTTTAAGGAATGTGTTGATGAGATCGAGGTGACGGACATTAATTGGACAGGGCTGCAGTTTACTTGGAATCAAAAGCCGAAAGGTTTAGATGGTACTTTGAAGAAGATTGATCGCATTTTGGCTAATCTTGCTTTTATGGATTCTTTTATTGGTGCTCATGCTATTTTTCAGCCTTACCGTATTTCTGATCATTCTCCTGCTATTCTTAATATTCCTACTTCTTTTAAGTTTAAACCTAGGCCTTTCAAGTTTTCTAATATCCTTGTGCAGAATTCTCGGTTTAAATTACAGGTTCAGGATTATTGGAGTAAGCAGTATAGTGGCTTTTACATGTATCAAGTGGTCAATAGGTTGAAATCTCTTAAGAAGCCACTGCGGAGATTGTTGTTTAATGAGGGTAATATTCATGAGAGAGTTACCAAACTTCGTCATGAGTTGGATGCGGTTCAATGTGCCCTTGATTTGGATCCTTTTAACGTTGTTTTACGTGAGGAGGAAGCGTGCTATCTTAATGCTTCGGGTTGGTGACTCGAATTCTGCATACTTTCATAAGGTGGTTAAGAGTAGGAAAGCTAGGAGTCGAATCGATGCTATATTGGATGGTAATGGTGTGCAATTGGTGGAGGACCTGGTTCCTAATGCTTTTGTCTCTTATTTTACTTCTTTCATTTGATTCTGATTTTTTCACATCGACTCTTGATCCTAATGTGTCTTTACATATGGTTCGTGATGTTACGTCACGTGAGGTCAGAGATGCTATTTTTTCCATGGGAGATGATAAGGCGCCGGGTCCTGATGGTTATTCGGCTGCATTTTTTAAGGGTGCTTGGGATATTATTTCAGATGATGTTACTAAGGCGGTTCAGGAATTTTTTATTAATGGTAAGTTGTTGAAAGAGATTAATCATACTACCATTGCCCTTTTGCCTAAGATCAATTCTTCTACCCGGGTAACTGATTTTAGGCCTATTTCGTGTTGCAATGTGCTTTTCAAGTGTATTAGTAAGATTCTTGCCAACCGGATTAAGGAGAGCCTTAGTACTTTAGTTAGCCAGAACCAGTCTGCGTTTGTTCCTGGAAGAAGGATTGCCGATAACATTCTGCTTACTCAGGAGCTTATGCACAATTATCACCTCAATCGTGGTCCTTCTAGGTGTGCTTTTAAGGTGGATATTCAGAAGGCGTACGACACGGTCAATTGGCAATTTTTGAGGTGTATTTTGGTTCGTTTTGGGTTTCATGCGCGCATGGTTCACTGGATTATGGAGTGCGTCTCTACTACTTCATTTCTATTAGTGTGAATGGCATTTTGCATGGGTATTTTAAGGGTAAGCGTGGTTTAAGGCAAGGGGATCCGTTATCGCCTTATATTTTCACGCTTGTTATGGAGGTGCTGACCCTTATCTTGAGGCGTCGTGTTCGGGATTCTGAGATGTTCACTTTTCATCACAAATGCTCTCAACTTAACATTATTAATCTTTGTTTTGCTGATGACTTGTTCTTGTTTGCTCATGGAGATGCTCATTCGGCTGGTGTGATTATGGATTCTATAGAGGAGTTTAAGGATGTTTCGGGCCTGTCCCCTAGTTTACCTAAGAGTACTGCTTATTTCTGTAACGTTCTTAATCATGTTAAGCTTGCTATTTTACAGATTCTTCCATTTGTTGAAGGGTCCTTGCCTGTGAAGTATCTTGGAGTGCCGTTGGTTACTACTAGATTGATCTTTAGAGATTGTAAGGAATTGGTGGAGAAGTTGTCTAACCGCATCAATGATTGGAGGAATAAATCTCTCTCTTTTGCTGGTCGGCTTCAGCTTATTCAGTCAGTTCTGTCTTCTATGCACATCTATTGGGCCTCGGTTTTTGTTCTTCCTGTTCGTATTGTGTATGATCTTGAGCAGCTCATGCGGAGTTTCCTTTGGAGTTCTGGTAATGGTGAGAAAGGTAAATCTAAAGTTGCTTGGGAGGTTGTGTGCTTGCCTAAAAAGGAGGGTGGGCTTGGGATTCGTAGACTTGAATCTTTTAATACGGCTCTCATTGCTGCTCATATTTGGCGTTTGTTCAATTCTATGGATTCTTTATGGGTGAAATGGATTCATACTTATAGGTTACGTGGTCATAACTTTTGGGATGTTCCAAGGCGTGGTAATATGTCTTGGAGATGGCGGAAGATTCTTCAAATTAGGCCTCTTGTTAGGCAATTTGTTTGGTATAATCTTGGGAATGGTTTGAAGGCTTCTGCTTGGTTTGATAAGTGGTGTTCGGTTGGTCCTCTTTCTCTTATTGTTTCTTCGCGGGATATTTACCGGGCGGGTTTTTCTTCTAATACGTTGGTTCGGGACATTATCTTGGGGAACTCTTGGGCTTGGCCGAATATGTGGGGAACTAGGTATCCTATGCTTACATCGATTTCGGTTCCTAATTTAATTGATAATGTGGATGATCGTTTAGTTTGGAAGACGGGGGATGGTCATGTTAAGCCTTTTTCTGTTTCGTCTGTGTGGGAGTGTATTCGTTCGCGTGGACAGGTTGTTGATTGGTTTCATCTTGTTTGGTTCACGCACCGTATTCCTAGGCATGCTTTTCATTTGTGGCTGGTTTTGAGAAGGAGGCTTCGTACTCAGGATATGCTTCGCTCCAATGATCCTTCAAGAGACGCCCTTGTGTGCCCTTTGTGCAAGACCCAACCGGATTCTCATAACCACCTTTTCTTTGAGTGTTTGTTTTCTTTTCAGGTTTGGATCTCGTTGAAGATGTTTGCTGGTCTTACGGACATTCCTGATTCCTTAGAGGATGTGGTTCGTCACTTGATTCCTATATCTACATCTCGGTCTGTGAGAAGCGTTGTTTCGAAGCTCTTGTTTGCGGCGTCTGCTTATTTTATTTGGCAAGAAAGGAACAACAGGATTTTCAAGCAACAACGTCGGTCTGAAAGTCAATTGATTGAAGTGATTAAATCTACAGTGCGTTTGAAGCTTCTTACATGTAGATTCAAAAGGAGGGCGAATGTGATTGATTTATTGCGTGTTTGGCGATTGCCTATGTCTCTTATGCATTCTTAATGGAGCGTTCATTCCTTGATGCTGATTTCTTGTGTTGGGAGCGTGAGGCTTGTCTTGTGTCCCTGGTTGATGCTTTTGGTGGTAGGTGGAGTTCGTTGGAGATGCGGGTGAGTGTTGTACTCTTTTTCCCTACTCCAAGGTTTTCCCACTGGGTTTTTTCTTGGAAAGGGTTTTTAAGGAGGCAGGCTCATCTGGTTCATCAATCTCCTTCGAAGAGATGGGAGGATATGTGTGGTCATTCTTGTGTGATTAGGTGGTTGTTTCCGGTTGGTGTTTTGGTTATTGTATGTATTTATAGTTCTAACGCTTAGTGGCCTGTCACAAGCGTGTTAGTTGGTTGTTCAAGCGTTGCTTGAGGTTAATGTGGTACTTCTGCCACATTCCATTGTTCTTAAACGTTTTTTGGTGTAATATAATTTACCGGGTGGAAGACCCTTTACCCAAAAAAAAAATCACCATTAAAGGCAATATATTGAAAATAAAGAGAATTAGGGTTTCGGTCAATCAAAAACTCACCAGCCGCCACCTCTATGATATTAAACACAACCCACAAATCGTATTGCATACCCAGGAAGGGTAGAGAGGACGATTGTGTTTGGTTTATGGCCGGATTTGAGGAGAAGTGGTGGCCGGATCCTAGAGAGAGAGAGAGAAAAACGTTTTTCAAATTGGGTATGTTAATTCATCTCTATTTTCGTTGTTCTTTAATCCTTCTTTTGGATTATTGATCTAACGTTTAAGAATGATTTGTGTGGGTTGTGGGGTCGTTTGATTCCTTGTTTATATTACTTTATTGCTGCCTAATTCTCGAATCCTCAATACCTAAATCGTTTTTTCATAAAAGCGATTTCTATACTTTAACTCTTAATCCTATTGGTTGATCGATTACTTTTTTCCACTACCTACTGGTCCATCTAATCGTGGGTCGGTGGTGGTTGATAAATATATTCGATTTTGGGTAAGGATTCTGCCTCTTTGGGTTTTTGCATGCAACCGACTAGATTCTTTTCATTATACTTAACGTGGGTCGGTGTGAATTGGTATTGATTCACTTTTTGCTCTATTGTTTAATATTGTTCCTATTATTTTGCATGCAAGTATGGGTTACGATTTGGTGTAATAAATCCCTACGCGACATAGTTTGATTTTTTGGGTTTATTATCCTTGTTGGTTCGTTTTCCAGGATTCATGATTCGTTCATGATTCTGGTTCTTTTATGGGGCTGATGTGTGTTATGATTTATGAAACCCTAATTATTATGGCGCAACCTGGATGGCAATTTAAGTTGTTTTTCAGTCTCGGGTGCATGGGAATCTCTGCGGCTTAGGGCTGATTTGGTTGAATGGTGTAATGTTCCTTGGTTCTCTCATTGTATTCCAAGGCATGCTATACATTTGTGGCTCGCTATTAAGCAGAAGCTAAAGACTCAGGATAGGATGCGACAATGGGATGTTGGCCCTGACATTGATTTGGCTTTGCTTAGATGCCCACTTTGTGAATTGGTTCCGGATTCTCATTCTCATCTATTTTTTGAGTGCCAATTTTCTATGCAGGTTTGGTTTCAGATTCGGAGTTTATCTGGTATGGACGCGGTCCCACCTTTGTTGGAGAGTGCTGTTACAGTTCTTATTCCTTTATCTAAGGGGAGGTCGGTTAGTAGTATCATTTCTCGTTTGTTACTTGCTGCTACTACTTACTTCGTTTGGATGGAGCGCAATTCTAGGCTGTTCAAGCGTAAGAAGTCTTCTGTTGCTGAAGTGGTTAACACTATTGTCTCTTCTATTCGGTTGAAGCTGGTTACTTTCAAGTTCAAGAAGCTAACCTCGAGGTCTCGATTGATTCTGGATAAATGGAAGATTCCAAGTATATGTATTTCACACGATGGGAGTGCCGGGTAAGGGTTGTACTCTTTTTCCCTACTCCAAGGTTTTTCCCTTTGCGTTTTTCTTGGAAAGGGTTTTTAAGGAGGCAAACTTCCTGGGTCAACTTGCTCCCTTCGTGGAGTGGCTGGATGCGGGATGCTCGCTTGTTACAAGTCATTTTACTTGTTTATGCCTAGTTTGTTGATGTAATATAGCTAGGTTTTTTGTGTTTATGGCATGTCATAAACACTAGGTTTATCAAGCTATTCGCTTGAGGTTAATGTGGTACTTCAGCCACATTCCATTTGTACTTAACAGTATTTTTTGGTTATATATTTACCGGGGTAAACCCCTTTACCCAAAAAAAAAAGAAACCCTAATTATTAGGCTTTCGTATATTCTTTTTATTGGTCGTGACATTGGATCTGGTTATTCTTTGAATGTTAACCTTCTTTAAGTTGGTTATTGATTATATGGTCTAATCATGATGATAGTATGTTATACATAGGTTTGGAGAGAGATGGAAGATGGTTGTATTTGACTTGATCCTCTATGCTTTGCTGGAAATCTTATGATTTTGGTACAGGTCTTATTTGAGTTTCGGTTTGTTGGCTTGTTCTTCGGATGGGGGCTAATCATGTGCAAGTTAGGGTTTTGGATATTCTTGTTCAAAGACCCCTATTCTGTTTCTTATCACAAGATGCTGCTGATTCGTGTATTATATGATCTTGTGTTCGGTTGTTTGCTGCAAGTTAGGGTTTTGATATCCCCATGATCGTCACACAATGGTCCGTATGCTTGTTGTTGTAGGATTGTAATGTGGTTTCGTATCTGACCAGATCCTTTCCGTTATTGCTAATTTTGCTATGTGGATCAGATCAGATGTAGTCTTCATGGGTAGGGTTTGTATAACCCTATGCTTTTTATGTGATTCGACCTACTTGGGGTACATGTTGCTTCTACCTCGTATTACTCATATTGTGATGTAACAGTATGTTATCTATTTTGAATCTGGTTCGTGTACGTGAGACTTTGATTATTAGTCACTTTCATGTGCTTATCTCGGATTGTTTGGGTTACTAGTTCAAGGTCTCTTCTTCGTTTGGAAGTTAGGGTTTTGGGTACCCTATGCTCGTATATCAATAGGAGTGTCCCATTAATTTTCTATTGATCGTTGCTGCGTGGATCGATCTACATACTACGGTTTGATATTCTGTTTGGATCGATGCTCCTTTGTTTGCTGGAAGTTAGGGTTGACCCTATGTTAGTCCCATGTTGGACCGCCATAGTGATATAGAAGGCTCAAGTGCTTTTCTTGAGTAGTATTGTAAATTTTAATATACTTTTGTCATTATTTTTTTTTGGGTAAAATTGTTAATTCACCCCGGTAACATTCATTACTCCAAAAAATGTTGAGGTACATAGGATGAGGGTGATATCCCTCACCTCAGTCCCTTAGGACACTTATAGACTCGAATATAAGAATGACACACCATTCCTATAACTTACAATAAAATGAACCTACCAATAATGACTAAAGTACATAAAATATGACAATACTACTCAAGAAAAGCACTTGAGCCTTCTAAATCACATTGGCTGTCCACCTTAACTTCCATGAAGAATCCACGTAAAGACATCCAAGCGATCTTCAACATATAATACTCCATGATCATCCGTAAACACAGACATCATAGATCTTCCAAGCGCTCCAATACCATCGTAACATCAGCAAAAGAAACCCAAATGCGCCAAATAAGAATGTGTACCAAGCAACATGGATTGAAATCATGCGAATAGGGAAAAAAACCCTAACTTCCAAACAAACACCCAAACCAATTGTAATGAACATCATCAACAAAAACTTGTAGAAGAAAGTCAATGAATTGATAGCATGCTCATTAACAAACCTAGGGTTCATAATAAACCCTAACTTCCAAAACAGCATATTAACGATCATACAAATAAAACAATCCAATCTTCAAAGTCTAATCGTAATATGAAACACCCAAAAGACAAAGGGATAAACCCTCACTTCGATCACAAAACCAGCACATTATGAATCAAACACAAATCAGTGAAAGAAGTATAGGTTTTTGAACAAGCTTACCTACAAACTTGATTTGCATCTCTCTAAACCCACTTCAATCATTCGAACTTCAATACTAATACAATCCACAATCAGACCCTTAGTCACAATCAGACCCTTAGTCACGATCAGCAATAAACGCACCATCATGATAAATAACCAAAACCAACCAGTTCTGATTTAAGCATTAAGACCATCCCCAACAGATATGATCGACCAAACAATAATCCGTAACCAAAGATCGATTATACCCAGACCATACCAAGATCGAACCATGAAAAAATAACCGATTTGTAACAAATCGTTCTATTAATCCATTTTTTCTCTATCTGATTTGATTCCTACACCTCATAAAACTCTTGTTTTTGGTTTACTAATCTTTGATTGTACCCCTAAACAATTTTTTATTAGGTTGCGGTATCATTCTTTTAGGGTTGAATCATTTTTTAGGGCTAGCCACCATTTTTATTCATATTTTATTGGATCATCATTGCGCTATCATTGTTCTACTATGGAGGTCGATTAGGGTTTCAATTTTCTTTCATCCCTGATCGTGTTCTTGTTTTTTCTGTCTCTTTGCTGGTTCGTAGGAGTGTAGGGTTTTTGGGTTTTTGTGTTGATTCATTATATTATTGCTGGTTTGTATGGATAGATCGGCAAATCAGAATCTTGAGGGTAATGATGTAAACGCTGATATATCTAAACATGTAGGGGCTGTTTTTTATGATGATGAAAGGGAGGATGAGTTCCCCTTGTTGAATTCATTGGCGAAGAAGATTAGGAATGTGGATGGGCACATGATTCGTTCGAGTAGATTACCTCTTAGGGCTGTTTCTTTTGAGCCGCAACCTGCCAATCAGACCCTTTATTCTCATGTGGGTGGGGAGTCGAGTTAGGCAGTGATTGTACAAAAAGATGCACATACCAGGCCGTCAATGGTGATTGACGGAGTTAGGGGTGATGGTGGTAATGCCGAGTGCAAGATAACCTGAAAATAAGAAATACGAAGACACTACGTTAAGTGATTACGCAGGGGTAGGACCCTGCGAACCACCTCCGGCGTGAGAGTAAGTATGTGTTATGGTTGTATAAGTGTGTGTAAGTAAAGAGATGAGTGTGAAATCAACTTACCATAATTCTCTGTCAGTCCAACCTATTTATAGTGGAAGAAATAGGGTTGAGAGCACTTCTGCATGAATGTCGGAGATCATGGGGGCGTCCCATGATTGTGGGTAACCGCTAGGGCTTAGTGACCCACGTTCTCAGACTTGACGGGGAAGCCAAGAGAGAGAGGGAGATCGTAGGTTTGACCAAGTGAGGAGGTTCCCCTATCCATTGTTCCTTCGTCAGCCATACCCCGAAGAGCTTAGGGCTTCGAATGGCAAATTCCCTCAAGGTAACCTTCGTGATAACGAATGGTTTGACGCCTATGGATATTCTGGAATCCTAACTTGGACCTTCGAATAGAAGGGTTTCGACACGTCTCGGAGGAGTGTCCTTCGAGGTACTCGGAGGGTACATCATCAAGCCCCCCAGTCGAAAGTGATGTATATGAGCGAGGAGACATTACTTTCGACTTCATGCTTCGAAAAAATATCATCCTGCTGCGAATTGCATTAGTTAGAAGATAACAATGCACCTAACTTAGCGCATTTAATGCTAATTACTCTTTTTGGCTGCCCGCTACAAGAATCACATTTCCCCAACTTACCCGGAGACCAAAAGTCTTTGTTATTCAAAATTTAAAAAATTTACACCGGATAAGAGTTATTTTTGGGACACGTGTGCGGTGTTTAAGAGATAAAAGAGAGTATAAAAAGGGGGTAGCTGAAACCCTAACTCATTTTACTCTCTCCATCTATTTCTACACGCAGTAAAACTTCATCGCCATCACTCCGAAACAAAAGGTAATCCTTCCTTCTCACTGATAGCTTGTTTTTTTTTTTTTTTTTTTTTTTTTTTTTTTTTTTTTAAATGGATTCCAAGTTTATCATAAAGCAGCAAAAGTGTACATTATCTGCAAAAGAGTTACATGACCACTTAGCTGATTCCCCAATCCCACTAGAGCACAAAGTGATGTTACCCAAACCTAATCAGGGTATTTTTGATGCTTCTCAAGGTTTCGTAGGGCTGTACACACATGCATTTAGCCATTCTAACCTTAGGATTCCGCTGCACCCATTGATATTAGAATTTATGCAATACTACAAGGTTCACATCTCTAGGTTTAACCCCTTTGGTTTAGCCAAACTGACCAAATTCATAGTGATGTGTAAAGCATACGGCTATGAACCAACATTAAAGGTTTTAATAGGATTTCTGAACTTGTATCCTGGGGGCAATTGGTTAACTTTAGCAAAAAGGCCTGAATCGGATGTTCCGAACCTGTTTGGGAGGGTATATACAAACATAACAGGTTGGAAAGGTAGCTTTTTCTATGTGCAAGACACTATTGTTCCCCTTAAATATCCAGAGCTGCTGAATAAGGAAAATATGTTTGATGCAAAACAGTATAACGACCCATTGCCATATGAGGTGCGAAGGGATCCATGTTATCAGCGTTTGGCCAAATATCCTGTGGATGTGCAAGTGTTCCCTGAAGCCATCTTATACATGGCTGGGATTGCCCAGAGCTGGGAGGGGTCTCCCAAGAAGCCTGTGATCATATACCAAGGACAAAGTATGTTTATCTACTTCTATTTAAGTAGGACCAATGTAGCACTGATATTTATTTCTTCTTGTTTCTATTTTGCAGAGATGTCGTTCAGAAACTTCATGTACCAAGATTTGGATGAAGATTTAAGCTTTATGCCTGCTGAGAAAGCTGAAGAGTCTTATGGTGTTGGCTCCCCTTCAACATCTGTGAACAACAATGAGGTAGACGCTCCGAATCCGGAGCCTGTTGCATCGGCACCCCCGCAACTTGCATTGGAGGGTCCATCCCAACTTGTTGAGAATGTTGCTGACTCGGACGATCCTGCGGATGAGGATGTCCTAGTTGTAGGTTCAACAGGGATAGCTGACAGGTTGAAAAGTAGAAAGGGAACAACAGCCAAGACTGTTAAGTCTACCAACAAGAGGAAGAATCCCCTACCTGCCTCTGGAGGTAGAGTTGTGAAGCATAAGAGTGCTGAAGGCAGAAAGTTTGTGAAGTCAGCCTTCGAATTGCCAGATGAATCAGTGGAGGTGCATGGTAAGCAGTTCCTCCTTATAAAATATCTGAAGTCATAATTGTCACAACTAACTTAGCCTTTATACATTGTATTGGTCGCAGGCCTTCCAGAGACGAAGGAGCTTCCCAATGCTTTGGCCTGTCACCGGATTGTCGATCATGTCACCCCTCCTCAATGGAAAGGTATGCTGGAAAATATGTCCATTGAAAGGTTTTGTGACATGCATGACAATGGGGTTGCGAGGCAGGCAGTAATGGATAATCACTTAAATGCCAAAACCAGAGAGTTGCTCAGAACTGTGGCCAAGCTGGAGGCTAAGTGTGACAAGATTGAGGGGAATGTTGAGAAGAACCAACAAGTAAAAAAAACCCTAATTTTTTCTCTCTCCCATTGGAGATTTCCGGCCGCCTCTCCTTCACGTTTTCTGGCCAATAAACCATCCAAACATGTCGCAATACATGTTTTGTTTGTGGTTTTCTGTCAAAGGAGGGGCGGTCGTGTTTCGTTTTCCATCTATTCATCATATACGAAATCTCCATGAAACCCTAATTATACTTATTTGTTTATCGGTTTTTCCTGGCCGTTTTTTGTGTTCATTAGGGTTTCGTTCTTTTTGCCTTTCAGATCGACTCTCAATACTTCCTTTTATTCTTGTCGGTTTTTTATTATCCTTGTGATTATTAATCCGATCCATTTGTTATTGATTCGATCTGATGTTTATTGTGTCTGACCGACTACTATTACATAACCTCTCTAGGGTTTATTTTTTGGTCGACTTTGGGTGTGGGATTCTGATATGCTGAATGTTAAACCAATCTCTAATTATTTAGGGTTCGGTTACTGTTACATCTATTGAGGGTTTGTGATATTGATCTGCTTGTTAACCCATTCTAGGGTTTGTGTGTTCATTGCATGTTCGAGGACAGATGTAAGTGTTATATAAGTGGGTTTTTAGAGAGATGTAAGTTAAGTTTCAGGGTATTCTTATTCAAAAACCCTATTCCGTTTTCACAGATCTGCTGGTGATGTAATGTTTAATCTTCTGGGATCTGTTGGCGAGGCATTGGATTCTTCCTAACAATTGGTTAGGATTTCTTTTGTTGAATCCCTGTTTCCGTGGTGTTTAGACCTGAGCACCTGATGGTGGCATGTTTATTTAGTCGGTTTGGGGTTCATGTAAGTTGTGATATCAGATTCATGCTGTGTGGTGGAACAATGTTATTTGTTTCATGGTATTATATGGCTTTTTCCAGCTACATCTGATCTTTTGTTTGGTTCGGGTAGTTTGGATTCAATCTGATTCGCCTTGATGGGTTAGGAGCTGCTATGTGGATGTGCGTTGGTTTATACGCATTTGTTGGTTATGCTTGTTGGTATTTCAGTTTTGCATCTCAACATACACCTTTGGAGCGAGTTTTGAGCTTGCTGCTCTATCCGTGGTTTTAGAGTCCCTTACCAACCGTTGTGTGAAACTTGTGAACTGTACTTTATTTTGAGGACCATGATATTGTATATTTGGACGATGCTGGAAGTTTGGACTACTATGGTGACTTGAAGATTCAAGTATTTCTACTTGAAGTGCATTTATTTTTATTCGTTTTTATCGTTGTAGTCTGATGTTTAGTTATAAGTGTGGTCTGTCACGCTTATATTGTAAGTTATAGGAATGATGTTGCATTCCTATAGGTGAGTCTGTAAGTGTCCTAAGGGACTGAGATGAGGGATTCACCCTCATCCTTTGTACTTCAATGTTTTTGGCGTAATATATTTTACCAGGGTGAATTAACCCTTTTACCCAAAAAGAATGTTGAGAAGAACCCCGTCGTCCAAGACCTTCGTGGAAAGGTAGCCCAGTTGACAGTTGAACTCGGCAATCTTAAGTTGGAAGAAGCCAAGGTCATCACTCTAACAGGTCAGAACGCTATTCTTGAGTCGAAATGTGCTGGGTTGGAAAGTGAGAAGGCCAGACTCGGAGAGGTAGAGGTGAAGTTGAGGGAGGAAATCGATGGCTTTCAGATGAGGTATAAGATGCTGCAAAAGGATCGTGCGGAAATTGTTTCGAAGGTGAGGCCATGGAGCTCTACCACAGTGATGAATTTGGAGCTCAGATGTGGAAGGTCATCAAATCAGCCATATTTCATGGACGGTGCTTGGCGTTGGAGGAGGCTGCCAAAACGGGTAAGCCCGTGGACCTCTCCAAGATTGAATGCTACCGTCCGACTTCAAAGGCTGAGTATGATGAGGCAGGAAATGCGTTCGCAACCGCAGAGTACTCCTTCCTTGCTGAGGCTACCAAAGATCCTATGGCACCCCTCGAAGACCTCCTTTCCAAGAAACCTCGAAAGTTGAAGCCTACCACTCCCACCAAGAAGACTATATCTACCAAGCCTGTCTCAGTTCAACCATCCCCCACTCCATCTCCGAAAAAGCAGGAATGAAGGCTGCCATGTCGGCAGTAATTTGGTTTCAAGGGTGGCATGTACCCTTTAAGACAATTTATCTTATTTGACAATGCTTGTCTTGTTCTCTAAACAATTTGAATGCTTGTGATGTATGGCCATGGGCCAAAAACAATTTAACTGAGGCTTAGGCTCCTCATACAGGTACAAGGGCACTAGCCCTCATTTTGAATGGTATGGTGTAGGGGAAATACCTCTACACACTTAGTTATTATTTATGTTTGTTTTGTTAACTTCTCGTACGCCATTTTTCCGACGCTTAAGTTTTACAACCTAAGGTTAAACAACCTCATTGTGTGTAAATTGCAACACCAAGAATATAATGACCAAATTTGATCATTGACAGAGGGTCGCGACCCACTCTATCTCAAATCCTTTAAGTAGTATGACTTTGTATGTATTTTTACAAGCGCCAAAAACTACTAGGAGAGTTAATGTGAATGTTAAAGTTGGCTTAAATGATAAGGCATGTATTACACCTTGAGCCATTTTATTCGACATTGAAACTCATTAACGACTTGGCTAAACAAATCTTTGTGTTTAAGAAACGAAGCAAGAGATTTGTGGGAAATGTCTTATTTATCATTGAATTGGTAGGGAGGATTACATCATTCTTGAAATGAAAACTAAGACAACAACCAATAATGTTTGCTTTCCCTTGAGAAGCTTCTAATTACAAGAAAAAAGTAAAAGTACTTCTTAAACATAGAACTTTCGAAGGTTCGTACCATTCCATGTCCTGTCGATGGGTTCTCCGAGAAGAGTGGCCAGTTTGTAGGCTCCGTTGCCGTAGGCCTCAGCTACCATGTAGGGTCCTTCCCATGTGGACCCACGAGAGAATTTGTCAGAAGCTTCCTTTTGCTCTATCGGAGCCCCGTTTGCTGCTACCTCTTTGGATTCAATCCAAGTGTAAGTCTTCTCCATCAACGCCTTATAAGTGGTGGGAAGATCGGTGGATAGGAATTCCACCAAGCTTCGCGTCCGAAGGCCATGTACAAAACCTGAAATCCTCTGATCTTCGTGCAAACCCAGAATTTGCAAAGTTTCATCGGTGTACCTCGTAACGAAGGCCCTTGTGCTTTCGTTGTCCCTTTGCTTGATGGTGTGCACGGTTAGATGGGTCTTGGTGTACTTCTTCTGTTGGCTAAAGTGTGATCGGAACTTAGCCTTGAGGTCGTCTAGACTTACGATACTTCCCAACTTCTGTCCATCCCACCATATTCTCGCGGAGTCTCGGAGCGTGTAAGTGAACATGTGGCATGCTACGGGCATGACCCACTTTTGTATCTTGATAGCGCCCTCGAATAAATGGAGGAAGTTATCAGGATCGCCTTTCCCATCGTAGGTGCCTATATGAGTAGGCATCTTTACACCGTCAGGTAGGGGGTAATCTTCGATCCACTTCACGAAAGGTGTGCAAGCTCCAGAGGCTTCGGCATAGTAAGGGTTGTATGGAGGTGGATAAACAGGTGTAGGATTACACGGGTTAGGAAATGGCTGTGTGTAGGTAGGGTAAACAGTAGAAGGTTGGTACGAAGGGTTTACACCCATCGATTGCGTAGGAACATGTCCATAGGGCATTTGCTGGTAATTCTGGTTTGGGAGTGAACCATTCGGAGGGTAAGTGTTGTAGGTTTGAGCAGGTAGGTAGGGGTTCATTACCGGAGGGGGTAACTGACTCATGCCTGAGTATGGAGGAGGGCCTCCGACACTCGAAACATATGAAGGGGGTATTGGAGCCCCCATCCCCTCTCTTCCTAAATGGGCAGCTAGGAGAGGGGGTAGGTTTACTCCTCCGTTCCCTACCGGGTTGCTTCCTCCGTTAGAGTTCTCGCTCCTTCTTTCACCATGCATTCTTTCCCTTCTTCCCGGATCTCCTCCGGGTCCTTCTTCAAAGCCTACAGTCCTTCTGTTCGGCCTTCTGATGGAAGGAGAACCATTTCGCAGGGCCGAGCGCCCCCTGCTAACAGGTTGAGGCCTCTCCTCTATTTCAATCTCTTCATCATACTCCTCACTGGAGTATTCCAACTCTCTTCGCATTTCAGTATTGCGAACTTGCATTTTATGAGCCCTTAATAAAGAATCCAAGGCTTCAAAGTTTGCCTCAACGAAGGCGGGGCTAATATCAGGGATAGGGTTAGCGGATGTTGAGGGGTGATGTACGGGAGTGGTTTCCAAACGAGATCGTGTGGTAAAGGTTGAGGCCGTTATGGGGGCGAGATTATCGGTGTTAGTTGTGTTGAGAAGAACTAGGGTAGAGAAACCTGGTGGAGGTGTATCTTCTCTTCCTGGTTCCATGCCAGAAATGTAGTGTAGTTGGTTAGGGTTTTAGGACTGGGTGATTACGGGACTAATAGTAGTGGTCCCACGGATGGCGCCACTGATTGTACAAAAAGATGCACATACCAGGCCGTCAATGGTGATTGACGGAGTTAGGGGTGATGGTGATAATGCCGAGTGCAAGATAACCTGAAAATAAGAAATACGAAGACACTACGTTAAGTTATTACGCAGGGGTAGGACCCTGCGAACCACCTCCGGCGTGAGAGTAAGTATGTGTTATGGTTGTATAAGTGTGTGTAAGTAAAGAGATGAGTGTGAAATCAACTTACCATAATTCTCTGCCCGTCCAACCTATTTATAGTGGAAGAAGTAGGGTTGAGAGCACTTCTGCATGAATGTCGGAGATCATGGGGGCGTCCCATGATTGTGGGTAACCGCTAGGGCTTAGTGACCCACGTTCTCAGACTTGACGGGGAAGCCAAGAGAGAGAGGGAGATCGTGGGTTTGACCAAGTCAGGAGGTTCCCCTATCCATTGTTCCTTCGTTAGCCATACCCCGAAGGACTTAGGGCTTCGAATGGCGAATTACCTCAAGGTAACCTTCGTGATAACGAATGGTTTGACGCCTATGGATATTCTGGAATCCTAACTTGGACCTTCGAATAGAAGGGTTTCAACACGTCTCAGAGGAGTGTCCTTTAAGGTACTCGGAGGGTACATCATCAGGAAGCAAGTACGCTAAAGGAAGGTCTGATTGAAAAGGAGGTGAGTGATATGCATGGAAAGCCTACGGATGGTATGGAATCAGTCTTAGGAAAAAAAGGTACCGATGCGAATGAGTCAAGGGCTGCTACTGGTCTTCATAATTCATTTGCGTCAATTGTTATCGATGCTCCTTGCAAGCGTAAGGTAAATTTTTGTTCCATAACATCTAATGAAGTTGTTGATCATGCGGATTTGGCTATTCCATTAGCATCAGTTAAAGAGGTTAATAATCGGTTTGTGAATACGCTTTATGGGTATTTTATTGGGAAGAGGTTAGCGTTTCCTATAGTTGAGAACTACGTTAAAAATACTTGGGCTAAGTATGGTATTGAACGTGTTATGCTGAAAAATGATTTTTTCTTTTTCAAATTCTCAACTCGGAAGGGCATGGAACAAGTTCTAGAGAACGGCCCGTGGCTCATTCGTATGATTCCTATCATCTTGAATACATGGGAACTCAACTCTGTTCTTAAAAAAGATGAGATTACGAATGTTCCTATTTGGGTTAAGCTTCATAATATACCGGTTGCTGCTTATACTGAAGTAGGTTTGAGTCTTATTGGTACTATGATTGGTAAGCCTATTATGCTTGATGCATATACGAGTGATATGTGTCTGAAATCGTGGGGTCAAACTGGTTATGCTAGAGCTCTTATAGAGGTGTCTTCAGATATGGTTTTAAGGGATTCTTTGGTTATCGCTATTCCTTTCCTCAATAAGACTGGCCATTCATTGGAAACTATTGAAATTGAATATGAATGGCAACCTCCCCGATGTTCGGTTTGTAAGATTTTTGGTCATATTGATGTGCATTGTCCAAAGAATTGTAAGGCTGCTTCTTCGTCTGCTAATCATGATGATGGTTTTATTGAAGTAAAACACAAGAATGGCAAGGGTAAGCAGTAGGCTAAACATCCTTCTCGGCCTATAGGAGGTATCCGCTTAAATAAGCCTAAGCCTAATTACTACTATAGACCTATAAGTAAGCCTAGTGATAAGGCTTCTACATCTCATCCTAAGGTTTTCAAGCCTGTTAATGATGGTGAAAAATCTAGTAATATTGATGTTAATAGTGTCTCTTTGAAAAACTCTTTTAATGCTCTTATGAATGAAGATAATAGTGTGGAAGAATCTAATGTTCATTATAAGGATGCGAGTTCTAGTAAGGCTCAAGTGGAGGTGGTAGAGGAAAGTGATGATGAAGTCTACGAAAACTATGATGATATTGTTCATTATTCTACTAATTCCAAGTATAGCGGTGGTTCTTCGGGAGACTTCAAAGTGCAAGGACGCAATAAGAAATAGTTAGTTGTTGTTTATGTCTTGTCATAAACATTTCTTTTGTGTTTCTTGTTAGATAGCTGGTAGAAGCTTGTTAGTGCTTTTGTGCTTTTGTTTAGCCCTAATCGGGCAGAGTTGAGGGATTCACCCTCATCCTTTGTTCTTCAATGTTTTTTGGTGTAATGAATTTTACCGGGAGGAAAGCCTTTTACCCAAAAAACCATGTCTCGATCCGAAACAGACCAAAGAAAATATATAGCAATGATAGCGCACCGACCCACGATCATTAGTATAAATAAACCAATCAGCGACTTGCCGTCAAAGAAGTGAATAAATATGATAACCGACCCACGATTCAAAAGAACAATATAATAGTACCACCCACAAAGAGGGATTAAACAACTAGAATCGAACCTACAAGAATCGTGCCTTCAACATTAATAGCAAAGCAAAAAACGAATCCAGTAAATATCAGACCGACCCACGATGGTTAAAGAACCAATAATCATCAAGAGAATTTAAGGTTCATTTTATTGTAAGTTATAGGAATATTCGAGTCTGTAAGTGTCCTAAGGGACTGAGGTGAGGGATATCACCCTCATCCTATATACCTCAACGTTTTTTGGAGTAATGAATTTTACCGGGGTGAATTAACCCTTTTACCCAAAAAAAAAAGCTATACTAACACCCATTACAACCCGTCACACTTTTTGTACTAACAAGGTTGTTGGAGATGGCAATTGCACTTGTGTTATCACAAAAGATGGGTACCATCTTGTAATGGATGTCATAGTCACTGAGTTGACTTTTCATCCATAGTACATTTACACAATATCCTGCAACAGCTACATATTCAACTTCTGCTAGTGACATAGCCATTGACTTTTGTTTCTTATTGCTCCAACACACTAATTTCCCTCTAAAGAATTGGCAAGAGCCTGAGGTGATTTTTCTATCCATCATACAGCCTGCATAGTCTGAGTCTGAGTATCCTTTAAGGTCAAAGCCTGATTACTTGGGATAGTAGAAAGAGTTCCATAACCATATTTGTGACCATAAATTCTCTCTCCCCTTGGGGATTTCTGGCCGGCACCCTCCCTGATTATTCCGGCCAATATTCACCCCTAATTCGTCCTCTCTACTCACTTTAAGGGTATGCAATACGATTAGGGCTGATAATATTCTATTGAGGGTGGTTGGTTTCGATTATCATTCTTATCTAATCGGATTTCTCCATATATTGGCGGTTTTGAACCCTTATTCAATCGGAATCGGTTTTTCTAGGGTTTTTAAAACCGCCTGCTGGTTTTAATCGATCCCTTTTAATCTTTGATGCATAGGTCGGTTTTTTCAAATCGATTATATATTTACAAGGGTCGATCTTGGCGATTATAACCCTAAAAACCCTTAATCGGTGCTCATCAGATTTGTTTTTGTTTTTTTTTTTGGGTAAAAGGGTTAATTCACCCCGGTAAAATGCATTACACCAAAAACGTTGAAGTACATAGGATGAGGGTGATATCCCTCACCTCAGTCCCTAAGGACACTTACAGACTCGAATATAAGAATGACACACCATTCTTATAACTTACAATAAAATGAACCTACCAATAATGACAAAAGTACATAAACATTTACAATACGACTCAAGAAAAGCACTTGAGCCTTCTATATCACTATGGCGGTCCACCTTAACTTCCATGAAGAATCCACGTAGAAACATCCAAGCGATCTTCAACATATAATCTGTTTGTAGTAGCAACGAACACCACAAACAAAACCAACACAAGTCCCATCCACCAAGTCTGAACATGCACATAAGATATCATTACGAACCAAACTTGTGTATTCAATGGACTTGTACGTACAATAGGGTTAACCCCTAACTTCCAGTAATGATCGTAGGAGTTTTTGAATAGGAAAAATAAGCCTCAACATCCAAAATGACCAGCAGCAATCCGAGTAGTGATTTTTGAACAAGAACCAACTAAACTTGACTTACACAAGATTGCCTTGACTTCCATAGTAGTAGCTTCAATCCGTCAACAATTGGCGTGCACAATATACCATATCATCAATATCCAGCCAATAAACTAGAACGCCACTAACCTTACGAACAATCCTAAATCATTAGGAACCACTTCCATGAATATACCGTACCCTAATGACCAGCGAGAGCACACCACAAGGCACCATTCAACATAACATGTGTTGGAGAGATAGCGAATAAGCAAAAATCAAAACCACAATGGTTTGATTCCGTCCAGTAACATCACGCTTCCAAAACCCCTCAACACAACTACCAATTAACCAAAACAATGACGACCAGGATATTAAACAACCCTTTCATCACATAAACGATCCACAAGATAAGAAAAATTGTAGCAGGATCGATGACAAGATTTGTTTTTGTTGATTCGTATTAGTTGATTCGTATTAGTTAGGGTTCTAACCGCCTTTAGGGTTTTTTAGTCGATCTTCTATCCTATGATTGTAGGTAAGTCGGTTTTTGGCTTCCTTTATTTAAAGATTGATTTCCTATCATCTTAACGCATTGTTTAATCAAGCTGTTGGTTAAAGGGTTTGAAGCTATACGTTATCCATCCAGGGTTTCGTATTTCATGCGTTTTGAGTTTTGTATTTTGGGTGCTTATTGAATAATATGAACTCGTTGTGGGTTTGGTATATCCTGACTGAAAGTAACCTTTTTAGGGTTTGTTAATATGTCATGTGCGCCTGGTTGATGCTGTAAGTTTGATTGTACGTGGGTTTTGAAAGGGTGGGAGAGTGGGAAGTCTTGGATGTCCTGTGGCTGGTCGATTCCGAATGTTAATGTAGTGATCACTTGTTCATGCAGAATTGATCGGGGTATTAAAGTTAGGTTTATTAAACCTTTGATTTGTCTATGGCAGGTTATGATCATTCGGTTTACATGTTAATCTCATGCGTTTGGCAGTATATGGTTACAATAATCTTGTCATAGTGTTTGTCTATGGTAGATGGTTTCACATTGGTTCATGCGGATTCAAGTTACTTGTAATTGCTGATGTTCTTCTGAATCGTACCATAGTTTCAAGTGTAGCAAACATGTATCGTTGCTTGGGTATTTTGGTTTATTCCTCTTGAGCATGGGAGCTACGGTTGTGTATGCATGGCTGATCAATTTATTTTCTGGTGTTGAATTCATATCTAATGGATAATAATATGATTGGTGTATTGTAAGTTAGGGTCGGATTACCCTATTTTTCGTCTATGGCTGATCATGATACACTGGGTTCCATTCCTAACTTGAGTTTTACTCCGTTGAAACTTGTAGTAGATGTGGTATTGGATCGGGTTATAGTGCTGGTTTGGTCCTTTATGGACCCTATGCTAGTCCCATGTTTCTGGTTCCTTCATTCGTCTGGAGCTTTGCAATACCATTCAGATGTTATCATGGCGTGTATGTTGCATAAGGCCTATTTTCGTGATGAATGATTTATCATGGCTGCTGTGGGAAAAGGAAATAATGGGGTGTAAGTTGATGGGTTGTGGCGTATTGGTGCTACAAGATCATGATGGTTTTGTTTGTGGTGTTCTTTGCTACTACAAATAGATGATATGTTGAAGAATGCTTGGATGTTCATACGTGGATTCTTCATGGAAGTTAAAGTGGACCATAATAGTGACATAGAAGGCTCAAGTTCTTTTCTTGAGTAGTATTGTAAATTTTTATGCACTTTTGTCATTATTGGTAGGTTCATTTTATTGTAAGTTATAGGAATGATGTGCCATTCTTATATTCGAGTCTGTAAGTGTCCTAAGGGACTGAGATGAGGGAAATCACCCTCATCCTTTGTACCTCAACGTTTTTTGGAGTAATGCATTTTACCGGGGTGAATTAACCCTTTTACCCACTTGGGATAGTAGAGCCCAAGGTTTGGTGTACCTTTCAAGTACCTGAGGATTCTCTCAGCTGCAGTGAGATAAGACTCTCTTGGATCAGACTGATATCTAGCACATAGGCAGACTAGAAATTGAATATCAGGACTTGAGGCAGTGAGATACATCAGAGAGCCAATTACTCCACGAAACAAAGTTTCATTCACTGATTTTCTTGCAAGGTCGTTTGGAGCAACCATGGGAGTTTTAACTGAGGAGCAATCAAAGATCTCATATTTCTTTAAGAGATTTCTAGTGTACTTCTCCTGAATGATGGAGATCCTTTGTCGGTTTGTTCTTTTGAAGTCCAAGGAAGTATGGGAGTTCTCCCATCATGCTCATTTCAAATTCCTTTGTCATCAGTTTCTCAAACTGTTTACAAAGTTTGTAATTTGTTGAGCCAACTATGATGTCATCAATATACACTTGGACAAGTATTACATCTCCTTTTTTTGGGTAAAAGGGTTAATTCACCCCGGTAAACATCATTACACCAAAAAACAATTAAGTACAATTGACATGGGTGAATCCCATGTCCTCAGCCCGTTACATAGGCACTTACAACTGCAAAAGCAGAAAAAAAAACATAGCTAATCGCTAGACAACCAATTACATTTAAAAACAAATGAACTGTAATACTACTAGGTTCCAAGAACTACATTCATAATGAGCAGCTCGAATCATCAATAATAATCATTACCACACACACGAGTGCACACCAGCTTCCACACAGTTTCATCACCCGCAACACAAAATATGAATGAAAACCAAGAAGTGCGGTTCAGAAACAGACACATAAGGTTATGAAAACCCTAACTTCCAAATGCCATGACAAAATAAGAATAAGAAGACATATGACGCCTACCTTATCCCAGCCATGCGTACACCAACAAAATGTGGCTACATCAAGCAACCACATGGCAAAAACGATGCTCCACAACTGATATGATTGGAAATTAACCATCAAGATTGAATCCAATGTGACTACACCGAATCAGCCAAAGCGAAACATAGGTCATGCAAGACCCTAACCACCATAACCACCTTTGTAGTGAAGTCGAATCACCACAAAACATAACCTCCATCAAGCCACCGTATTATGGACCATCACATACATTACAACCTGCCATAACCAAGTCAAAAATACAAGTGGATAATGACCAAATAGGGTTAAACCCTAACATACAGAATCGGCTGCCCAAACAACCAACTCCTACCCACACACGTCCCAAGATCAGAAAGTATGGATGAATATTAACTGCTTCAAATCAGGACAATGGAAGGCTTGCCATAGGTGTTCTTGAAACAGACCCTAACTTACCAACATACTCTCAAGATACACCATATACGATTTATGCCCAAGAAAAGAGATATGAGAATAAACACACCATGGTTTTTTTTTGGGTAAAGAGGAGTAATCATGCACCCTGGTAAAATATATTAACCAAAAATATTGAAGTACAACGGATGAGTGTGAGTCTCTCATCTCAGTCCCTTAGGACACTAGTACAATAAACTCTATATAAGAATGACATGCCATTCTTATAACTACCAAAATAGAACAAACAACCTACAATGACTATACAAGTGAATAAATATATGAAATTAAAAGCTTGCATCACTAAAGTAGCACCAAAGCTTAGTCATCGTAGAACTTCCAACGTTGTCCCACAAATATGGAGACATAAACGATTCAATATGACACGATTCCATTGTACTTATTTGGTTGTTTCAAGCTTAGTGGCCTGTCACAAGCGCTTTAGAAGGATGTTTCAAGCTTAGCTCGAGGTTAATGTGGTACCTCTGCCACATTTCATTGTACTTATTTGGTTGATTGTTTATATATTTTGCCAGGGTGATAAACAAAGTACCTAAAAAACCCTAATTCTCTCTCTCCCTAGGGGAGATTTCCGGCCGCCTCCCCTCCCTTTTTTCCGGCCATATTATCACGACTACTCGTCCTCTCTACCTGATTAGGGTATGCAATACGTGTAGTTTGTGTGGTATTCTTTTTATGGGGGGCGGCTGATTGCTTGTTTTCGTTTCAAATCTTATGGAAATCTCCCTCTATTGATTGTCGTTTCCCTATCTATCACTAAAATGTATTGATTCTTTCTTAAGGGCATGTTCATAAATCACAGGCGGTTTTTAACTCGCTGTTTTAATGCCTAGTACGATCTGTTTTGATGGGTTTGTTTGGATCCACGTAATGCCTAACGAAACCCTAAATTTTTAGGGTTTTGTTATCTTTCTCCTTGGATTATTGCAAGTGGTGTCTGCCTGCATGTTTTTTCTGGTATGATTCATGTTTCTAGTGGTTATTAAAAGTGGGTTATGAGAGAGGGTACGTTATTGGGAGTTAGGGTTGGTTATACCCTATTTATTGGTTCTTGGCTCATATATCACATAGACATGATGGTGTTGGGATGTCTTCGCGTATTCTTGGTCTGATATATGACGGGATTGGAGGGTAGGGTTGTTATGCCCTATGATCGTTCACATGCTGTTATGGAAGTGGTGGATGTTAGGGCTCGATAACCCTATTTTATGTTTATGGCTGGTCGGTTCAGCATGATGTTCATTTGGCTATTGATCTTATGCTGCTGAATTGATCGACGTTGTGTTAGGGTTTCTACAACCCTAGTGTTTGGCTATGGCAGGTTGTGTTATCCTCGGTTTGCATTGGCAACTTATGGTTACTGAATCTCGTCTATGGTAGCTGCTATATACATGATCGAATTACTTTTTACTTAGCTGCTGTTGATCGCTAATGCTGGAAGTATGTGGGGATATTGGTTTTTAACACGGTTCATCATTCAAGGACATGTGTGTATTGTTATTTTTATGGTTCTACTGATTGATGTGCTGAATGTCATGGAAGTTAAGTTTTAAGAGTTCTTATTCAAAAACTCTATTGATCCTTTTGGTGCGACCTGATCTCTCATGATTATCAAGGTTCGCTACATGGTTGTTAGGGTTTTCTTTAACCCTATTTGTTTTGTTACGCTATATCATGCTGCTACTGTTCACATGTACCACATCTTCGGGTAGTAGTTTATGGATTTAGTGTATTATGGGTATGGTGGTGGTTTTGTTTGTGGTGTTTGTCACTACAAACAGATTGTATGTTGAAGGTCGCCTGGATTTTTCTGCGTGGATGCTTCATGGAAGTTAAGGTGGACCGCCATAGTGATTTAAAAGGCTCAAGTGTCGTTCTTGAGTAGTATTGTTAATGTTTATGTACTTTTGTCATTATTGGTTGGTTCATTTTATTGTCAGTTATAAGAATGGTGTGTCATTCTTATATTCGAGTCTGTAAGTGTCCTAAGGGACTGAGGTGAGAGACTCACTCTCATCCATTGTACTTCATTGTTTTTTGGTTAATATACTTTACCAGGGTGCAGGATTACTCTCCTTTACCCAAAAAAAAAATATATTTTGCCAGGGTGAATCCCTTTTACCCAAAAAAAAATATGACACGATTCTGTAACCCATATGTTGCTAAATGCAACTAAAATCCGAATGCACACTAGAGCTAACATAACCTTCCATAGACTAACAATAGGGTTTTGCAAACCCTAACTTACAACTTCATGATCTTGTAACCATCAAATAAGAATCGGTTCATAAATGTCGCACAACGGTTGGTGGTAGACTCTAAAACCATGGATAGAGCAGCATGCATAATGCTCCAAAAGTGTGCGTTGAGATGCTAAACCGAATACCACTAGAAATCACAAAAAGAGTTTTTTGAATAAGAACCCTTCAAAACTTAACTTACAATACGATCCGCATCAATAGGGTTTATGAACAACCCTAACGTCCAAAAGCTTACTAACAAACGACCCCATGATATAAATCTCAGCCAGAAACACCAGGTCTTTGTTGAGCAGGAAACCGACAACCATGAAACTGCATCTCTCTTTACCCACAAACAGTGATGAAAAAACACACACGTACAGTAATAACACTTGAAATACCAATAAAACCCTAGCAAGTTTACTTACAAAACGAAAGGCATCGTTAAAAGGTTTATTACCGTTTAGAGCAGCAACCAAACCAAATCCAAAGATATGACAATAAACCCTAAAAACCCATCCACCAAATCAGTAAAAAAGTCTGTTTAAGAACAAGAATTTGATCCATAATAAAGTGATAGACACGAATGGATATCAGTCTCTGAACCAAATTGAAGTAAGAAAACAAGAAGTTTAGGGAAGATTTGGTGAAAAATTGATTAAGATCAGGAGGGTTTGTTAATCGCCCCTATTCTCCCCACACCATGGTTTTTGAACAAGAACCAACACAAACTTGACTTTTAATCTCCCTAACCCACGAACATGGCAATAGAACCTGTTACAAAACGTACAGTAATATGAAACCCTAAAAAATTAAGGTTCTATTCAACACCCTGAGAAACGGATAGAAAATAAAAACCACCAAGGTTTTATAATCATGAAGCCTAGATCCAATACCACCTCAATCAGATCGTCAATAAAAACAGGAGGTAAACAGATCAATCATAATGGAGTATACCACAAACGATCGATCCCCATGAACCAAATATCTAGAACCCTAGATACAAACTAATCCCGCCCGTCTCATAAAAGGGACAATACATAATCAAGAAAAGAGAAACGCATTAGGGTTTTAGATAGTAAGAACGATCCCCAAAAAAATTCAAAGGATAGTGTAGCACACCCTTCCCAAATGATAACAGCCTCTTAACCGATTGCATAATACTCATGATGAATAAAAGAGAGGTGGTTAACAGGCCATGTTTTGATCGGAAATAGGAGGGGAAAAGGTTGCCGGAAATAGCCCCCTTTGGGGAGAGAATATCAGGGTGTTGTCTATAGATAAACAAGGTGTTGTCTATCTTTCCTCTGACAAACTTGTTTTGAATGAGAAAAGCTGAGAGAGTTTCATAACAGCTCTTGGAGATTGTTTCAGTCCATAGAGGGCTTTGTCAAGCTTGCAGACATGGTCAGGAAACTCACTACTTTCAAATCCAGGGGGTTGTTAAACATAAACTTCTTCCTAGAGTTTACCATTGAGAAATGTACTTTTGACATCCATTTGGTATACTTTGAAGTTCATGTATGTAGCATATGCCAAGAAGATCCTAATGGCTTCCATTCTAGAAACATGAGCAAATGTTTCTTCATAGTCAATTCCTTCTTGTTGTTTGATCCTTTGGCAACTAGTCTAGCTTTGTTGTTGATGACTATTCCATTCTCATCAGTCTTATTCTTGAAGACCCACTTCATGCCAATGACTAGAACATCTTTGGGACATTTGACTAAAGTAATGACTTTGTTTCTGTCAAATTGTTCTAGTTCAGCTTGTATGGCTTGTACCCAACCTGGGTGTTTTAGGGCTTCTTTGGCTGAATTTGGTTCAACATCATAGAGAAAGTCAATAAAGAAACACTCATTAGCTGAGGCATCAGTTAACTTAGCAACCATGCTTCTATTGAGCATGCCTTCAGTGGGTTCTCCGATGATGTTAACAAGTTCAATGTCCTAAGACCTAGTCCATTTCTCTTGGGTTCTGGGATATGAGCTTATTGAGGTTTCAAGGGTTTGAGGAACAACTTCAGTAGCTATAGATTCATTGATGGTAGCCTGAGATTCAACAGGGTATTGGGTTTCAGCTTGTTCAGTTTGAACAAAGGGAATCTCAGGTTCTTGAACATTTTGTTCAGTATGATCAATTTCATTGGGAACTTGTTGAGTATCAGTGAATTCACTGATAGTTGGCTGGGGAAGGTTGTGAGGAATGATGTGGAAAGAAACATCAGCATCAACCTGATATTAAGTAGAAGAATTGCTTTCAGGATGAAATTCATGAGGAGGATATCTTGATGAGTAATCAATTCCTATTTCTTCCACAGAGGTGTTTGAGTAACTAATTGCCTTAGTACTTTCATCAAAGGTTATATGAAAGGTTTCTCAACTTGCTGCCTTATGGTGTTGAACACCCTGAATGCTTTAGACATTAGTGAGTAGCCTAAGAAATAACCATCATCAACTTTGGAATCAAATTTGCCCAAATGGTCCTTGTGATTATGAATGAACACATGACATCAAAATACACGGAAATAGCTGATGTTAGGGAGTCTTCCTTTGAAGATCTCATAGGGTGGTTGTTATGTCTTTTGACAATTACTGACCTATTTTGTATATAACAGGCAGTTCTGACTGCTTCAGTCCAGAAATGCTTAGACAGCACTGAACCATTTAACATGGCTCTTGCAGCCTCAATGAGTGTTCTATTCTTTCTTTCAGCTATCCCATTTTGTTCAGGGGTATAGGGAGATAAGAAATTTTGGGATATTCCCTTTTCATCACAGAAACACTCAAGCTCATGATTTCTGAATTCAGTACCATTGTCAGTACGAATTTGTTTAACATGATGTCATTTTGATTCTCAATCTTCCTGATGAAGGACATGATTGTTTTAGTTGCCTGACTCTTTTTTGTGAGGAAGTATGCCCATGTATATCTTGAAAATTCATCAACAATGACCAAGGTGTACTTCTCATGTTGAATAGATCTTGGACTGATAGGTCTAAAAATATCCATGTGTAGTAGATGAAGGCAGCTTTTGATTGAGAAATTTTATTTAGTTTTAAAGGAAGCTCAGTGATGTTTTCCTTTTTCATAGGCTGAGCAGGATTTATCCTTTGAAAACACAACGGATGGTAGGCAAAGGACTTTGTTCTGTTTGGCAAGGTTGTTTATGTTTTTGAAGTTTAAATGGGACAATCTTTTGTGCCAAAGCCAATTCATGGTTTCAGTGGCTTTAGTAAAAACACAAGTTCCATTTTGAGTCAAGGTTGACATATCAAAAACATAAACATCCTCTCTTCTAAGGGGTATAAGAACGGTGGTTGTCCTAAGAATGTTAAACCAAGTGTTTCACAGGTTGTTGACAATGATGGTTATGTTGAGGTCAATAATCGTAAGGGTAAAGGTAAACAACCAAGTAAAGAGAAGCATATTGATGGTATTCGTTTTACTAAACCTAAGGTTGCTTTTCATTATCGTTGGGAGCCTAAGGGTGGGTCAGTTAAAGGAGGCGCTTCATCCTCTGGAGGGACATCCTCTAGTGGCACAGGTACGAAGTCTACAATAGCTACAAATAATCCTAAAGATCCGGCTCCGGCTCCTCCTTCTAATGTTAACTCTGATCTGAATGTTAAGGCTACTAATTCTTTTGGTGTTTTGGATTCATTGGATGAGGACGTTCTGGGAGATGATAATAATGGTAAGGGAACACAAGATCAGGCTAGTAGTTACACGGAGCCAAAGGTTCAAGGAGAGCCTACTAAGCCTTCTTCTGTTCCATCTTCGTGTACTTCAACTAAGAGAGGTAACCCATTTTCTAAAGTGGGTAAAGTGGTTGATTCTGACAGTGATGAGGATGAGGTTTATGAGCCGAATGATAACATAGGAAATTACTTTTCATCGTCTGGTGGAGGTATCGAGCTTGAAGATTATTTTTCCGATGATTATGCGGCTCAGGTTTACGATATTCCGGGGCAACTGAATGATTTCAAGCTTCAAGGTCGTGCTAGGAAGTAACTTTTGTTTGTTGGTTCATTAGTTTGGCTTGTTTTTTATGATGTTTTCTTGTAGTCCTAGTTGTTAGTAGCTAGTTTTTCATTTATGGCCTGTCATAAATGATTTAGTGGTAGTTCAAGCGGTTGCTTGAGGTTAATGTGGTATTTCAGCCACATTCCATTGTCCTTAAACGTTTTTGGTTAATAGTATTTTACCAGGGTGCAGGATTACTCCCCTTTACCCCAAAAAAAAGAACAACTTCTTTATTAGAATTGAAGATTGTGCCGTGCTTATCAAACTGAACAATGTACTTAGCATCACATAGTTGACTGACACTTATTAGGTTGTACTTAAGACCATTTTTTTGGGTAAAGGGTTTTTTACCCAGGTAAATATATAACCAAAAATAATGTTAAGTACAAATGGAATGTGGCTGAAGTACCACATTAACCTCAAGCGAAGAGCTTGATAAACTAGTGTTTATGACATGCCATAAACACAAAGTACCTAGCTATATTACATCATCTAACTAGGCATAAACAAGTAAAAAAACTTGTAACAAGCGAGCATCCCGCATCCAGCCAATCCACGAAGGGAGCAAGTTAACCCAGGAAGTCTGCCTCCTTAAAAACCCTTTCCAAGAAAAACCCAAAGGGAAAAACCTTGGAGAAGGGGAAAAGAGTACAACCCTTACCCGGCACTCCCTTCGTGCGAAATACAAATACTTGGAATCTTCCATTTATCAAGAATCAACCGAGACCGCGAGGTTAGCTTCTTGAACTTGAAGGTAACCAGCTTCAACCGAATAGTAGAGACAATGATGCTAACCACTTCAGCAACAGTAGACTTCTTATGCTTGAAAATCCTAGCATTGCGCTCCATCCAAACGAAGTATGTAGTAGCAGCGAGCAGTAACCAAGAAATGATGCTACTAACCGACCGCCCCTTAGATATAGGAATAAGGACTGTAACAACACTCTCCGACGAAGGTGGGACCGCATCCATACCAGATAAAACCCGGACCTGAAACCAAACCTGCATAGAAAACTGGCACTTAAAAAATAAGTGAGAATGAGAATCTGGAACCAATTCACAAAGCGGGCATCTAAGCAAGTCCAAATCAACATTAGGACCAACATCCCATTGTCGCATCCTATCCTGAGTCTTCAGCTTCTACTTAATAGCGAGCCACAAATGTATTGCATGCCTCGGGATACAATGAGAGAACCAAGGAACATTACACCATTCAACCAAATCAGCCCTAAGACGTATTGATTCCCATGCACCCGAAACTAAAAAAACTACTAAAGTTACCATCCAGCTTGCGCCATAATAATCCATCGTCAGTATCGTTAAGATTAGGGACCGGGAGTGCAGCTAACAATGGAAATCTAGATAACCAGTCCAACGGCCATCGCCAAACACCATTAGCAATCAGATCACTAACCGAGTCAGATAAATTAAACCCTGCCCGGGCAATATCTCTAGCAGTAAGCAAATCGCGAATCGGGCTTAACTCACACCACTTATCAAACCAAACCGATATGTCCTTCCCATTGTTGATCTTATGCCAGATAAATGAACGAATCTTGGGTCTAATCGCAAGAAGCTTGCGCCATCCCCTGCTAACATCCCCCAAACAAGGGATATCCCAAAAGCTTCTCCCACGAAGTTTATAAGAATGGATCCATTGAACCCATAACGACTCTTTATGTGTCAAAATACTCCAAATGTGTGTAGTCATGAGAGCAATGTTAAAGTCATCCAAACGTCGAATACCTAGACCACCTTCTTTCTTTGGCTTACAAACAGATTCCCAAGCAACCTTAGCCTTTCCCTTTTTCATTTCTCCTTGACACCAAAGGAAACCCCTCATAAGCTGCTCTAACTCATGGATAATACGAGTAGGAAGAATAAAGACTGAAGCCCAATATAGATGCATCGAAGATAATACAGACCTCACCAACTGAAGCCTACTCGCAAGTGATAAGAACTTATTACGCCAATCATTCACACGACCTTCCAGCTTTTCAACAAGCACCTTACAATCCCTATAAAGGAGTCTCGAAGATATAAGGGGAACCCCAAGATACCTGACAGGGAGAGAACCTTCTGCAAACGGCATAGACTGGAGGATAGCAGCTTTAATAGCATTAGGCACATTACAAAAGAAAGCTGTACTTTTAGGGATACTTGGGACAAGACCCGAGAAGTTCTTGAAATCCTCCAAAGCCAGCATAATGACATTAACAGAATCCTGATGGCCTCTAGCGAACAAGAAGAGGTCATCTGCAAAACAAAGGTTAATAATTCTCTGTTGTTCACACAAATGATGAAACTGAAAATCCACTGCATTAGAAACCTTTTTTTGCAATATAAGAGTTAGCACTTCCATAACCAGCGTAAACAAATAGGGAGATAACGGGTCACCTTGTCTAAGACCCCGCTTACCTTTAAACCAGCCATGAAGATCCCCATTAACACATATAGAATAAGATGTAGATGAGATACACACCATGATCCAGTCGACCATTTTGGCGTGAAAACCAAAACCAATCAGAATAGCCTTAAGAAAAGCCCCAATCAATCGTATCATATTTTAGGTTAAGATAACACATATTGATATACCTACGGAGGGGAACGGTTCAGTCCCCTAACCCTAAAATTCTCTCCCCATGGGGGCGATATCCGGCCACCCCTACCCCTTCTATTCCGATATGAAAACCACCATGTAAATCGCCTCTCTATCATTCTTTAAATGATATGCAATCATTTTGCTGGTTGTTATTATATGTGTAGGGGTGTGTCGCTATTCTTAAATCTTTACTTCTTGATATCGTCACTTTTTTTGTGGCTGAAACCCTAAGATCGTTTTTAGGGTTTCATTTTTTTCAATCGTCCTTGTTATAACTGATTCTACATAATATGGGTCGATTTGTTGATTGGTTTTGTGTGCTTAACGATTTAAAAAACCTCTCCTAGGTTTTCTTCCGCTTCGTTTGTGTGGGTTTTTAACCCTTAGCGATTGTGAGGGTCTTTAACCCTTTTCAATCGGTTTAGGGTTTGGTGGGTTCTGGTACGATCGTAAAGGCTACATGGTATTAATTTTCTATGATCTGCTGGTTACTATACGTTCATGCTTATGGAAACCTTTTTTTAGGGTTTCGATTTTCTTCATGGTTTAATGATTGATGGTGCTGCGGCTGTTCGTTATTATGTATGGTAGCCCTTATTAGGGCTTGGTTGTTGGCTGCAAGTTCTTGATCAGATGGTTGTTACCGGTATGTGGGTTTTGGGAGAGATGGATGTCACATTGGCTGGTCGTTTCTGCGTGCTATATTCTCAATCACTTTTTGCGCCAGATTTGATCGTGTTTTAGAAGGTAGGGTTGGTTAACTCTACTGCTGCTAGTTCTATGGCGTGATAGGTCTGTTTGGGACAGCTTCATGTCGTTGATGGAAGTTAAGTTATGGGGGCTCTTGTTCAAAACCCCAATCATACAATCATGGATCTGTCATTCTCATTCTATTTGGGTCTTGTGGTTGTATATGATGGAAGTTAGGGTTTATTAATCTTATTTCATTTGGTTTTGGTCATCATGCTTGGTACTTGATAGTGATAAGTTTTTCATCTAAACATGCACCGTTGGAGCAAGTTTGCGCTTGCTGCTCTATCCGTGGTTTTAGAGTCTCTCACCAACCGTTGTGTGAAATTTGGGAACTGATTCTCAATTATGATGATCCATTAGTGAGCAAGTTGGAGGTTTCTCCATGGAAGATTGATGGTAGTCCTATGATGGCTATGTTCTTGGTGCTACATTAGTGAATCATGTTTAATTCCTATTTTTATTCACTTGTATAGTCATTGTAGGTGGTAGTTGTATTATGTAAGTTATAAGAATGGCGTGTCATTCTTATATAAGAGTCTGTTAGTGTCCTAAGGGACTGAGATGAGGGAAGTGACCCTCATCCTTTGTACTTCAATGTTTTTGGCGTAATATATTTTACCAGGGTGAATTAACCCTTTTACCCAAAAAAATCAATCGTATCATATGCCTTCTGAATATCAACCTTAAACGCACATCTAGGTGGACATCTTCCTCTATGATAATTCCGCATAAGCTCATGGGTAAGTAATATATTATCAGATATACGACGACCAGGAACAAATGCAGATTGATTAATACTAACCAACTGACCAAGGCCCTCTTTAATACGATTAGCAAGGATTTTGCTAATGCATTTATACATGACATTACAGCAAGAAATAGGCCTATAGTCATTAATCTTAGACTTGGTAGATACTTTAGGAATCAAAGATATAATGGTATGATTAATCTCCTTAAGAAGCTTACCATTTATGAAGAAATCCCGAACAGCAGCCATAACCTCAGCACCCACAATATCCCCGCCGTGTAACCATAGGGACCAGGAGCTTTATCATCCCCCCATAGAAAATATAGCTTCCTTTATCTCCGCATCTGTAACATGACGAACCATCGAATCAGCCAATTGGTGTGAAAGAACATTAGAGAATATACCATAATCATCAAAAGAATTACAATTTCCTTCGATACCAAGAAACTGCTCATAGTGAGCAACAAAAGCACCTGCAACATGATTACCCTCGTACAAGACATTGTTTGCATCTCTAACCAATTCAATTCGATTACGGGCACATTTGCTTTTAACAATATTATGAAAATAAGCCGTATTAGAATCACCTGCATGAAGCCACTGAACTTTAGATTTCTGCTTTAAGAACCGTTCTTCATCTAATGTAGCCTCCTTATATGCAAGGAGATAGTGAGCATGTTCATCCCGAATGTCTGAATTAGACGGATCTGTATCAATGGCCTTTTGGACCTCATCTAACTCCTTACGAATCCTATCCACCCGCTCATGCAGATTACCTTGACTGTGCAAAAGCTTACGAAAAGGAGATTTCAGCCCCTTTAGACGTTGAACCACACGATACATAGCACATCCATGGACATTAAGACTCCATCCCGCAGTAACCGTATCAAGAAACCCATCTTTATGAACCAGGAAGTTAGAGAACTTGAAAGGTTTAGGCTTAAGCTTAGTTACCTGAGGTATACGAAGAATACACGGAGAATGATCTGAAATACGATAAGGTTGAAATATAGCAAAAGAACCTGGAAACAAGTCAGAAAACTTCATATTACCCATCACCCTATCAATTTTCTTCAATGTACCAAATGAGCCTTTTGGTTTCTGATTCCAAGTAAAGTGAAGACCGGTACTATTAATATCCTCAACCTCCATTCTCTGAACACAATCTTTAAATTCACGCATAGCAATGTCAGGAGTATAACTACCACATGAATGATCTTCCAATTTAAGTGCCGCGTTAAAATCACCCAACAAGACCCAACGCCTACTACGCATAAAACCAGCATGGCACACAAGGTTGGTCCAAAGGGCACGCCGATTAACATAATAATTATTTGCATACACAAAGGAACAAAAGAAAAAAAAAAGGAACAAAAGAATGTTTTGCTGTCCGCACGAATATTAACCTGTATTTTGGGTAAAGGGTTTTACCCCGGTAAATATATAACCAAAAAATAATGTTAAGTACAAATGGAATGTGGCTGAAGTACCACATTAACCTCAAGCGAAAGCTTGATAAACTAGTGTTTATGACATGCCATAAACACAAAGGACCTAGCTATATTACATCAACAACTAGGCATAAACAAGTAAAAAAACTTGTAGCAAGCGAGCATCCCGCATCCAACCAATCCACAAAGGGAGCAAGTTAACCCAGGAAGTCTGCCTCCTTAAAAACACTTTCCAAGAAAAACCCAAAGGGAAAAACCTTAGAGTAGGGAAAAAGAGTAGAACCCTTACCCGGCACTCCCTTCGTGAGAAATACAAATACTTGGAATCTTCCATTTATCAAGGATCAAACGAGACCGCGAGGTTAGCTTCTTGAACTTGAAGGTAACCAGCTTCAACCGAATAGTAGAGACAATGATGCTAACCACTTCTGCAACAGTAGACTTCTTACGCTTGAAAATCCTAGCATTGCGCTCCATCTAGATAAAGTATGTAGTAGCCGCAAGAAGTAACCGATGTGGTTGACTGGTGTAATGTTCCTTGGCATCTAAGCGAGTCCAAGTCAACATTAGGACCAACATCCCATTGTCGCATCCTATCTTGAGTCTTCAGCTTCTGCTTAATAGCGAGCCACAAGTGTATTGCATGCCTCGGGATACAATGAGAGAACCAAGGAACATTACACCAGTCAACCACATCAGCCCTAAGACGCATAGAATCCCATGCACCCGAAACTGAAAAACCACTAAAATTACCATCCAACTTGCGCCATAATAATCCATCGACAGTATCATTAAGATTAGGGACCGGAATTGCAGCTAACAATGGAAAACGAGATAACCAGTCCACCGGCCATCGCCAAACACCATTAGCAATCAGATCACAAACCGAATCAGATAAATTAAAACCTGCCCGGGCAATATCTCTAGCAGTAAGCAAATCACGAATTGGGCTTAACTCACACCACCTATCAAACCAAACCGATGTGTCCTTTCCATTATTGATTTTATGCCAGATAAATGAACGAATCTTTGGTCGAATCGCAAGAAGCTTGCGCCATCCCCAGCTAACATCCCCCAAACATGGGACATCCCAAAAGCTTCTCCCACGAAGTTTATAAGAATGAATCCATTGAACCCATAACGACTCTTTATGTGTCAAAATACTCCAAATATGTCTAGTCATGAGAGCAATGTTAAAATCCTCCAAACGTCGAACACCAAGACCACTTTCTTTCTTTGGCTTACAAACAGATTCCCAAGCAACCTTAGCCTTTCCCTTTTTCATTTCTCCTTGACACCAAAGGAAACCCCTCATAAGCTGCTCTAACTCATGTATAATACGAGTAGGAAGAATAAATACTGACGCCCAATACAGATGCATCGATGATAAAACAGACCGCACCAACTGAAGCCTACCCGCAAGAGATAAGAACTTATTACGCCAATCGTTCACACGACCTTCCAACTTTTCAACCAGCACCTTACAGTCCCTATAAAGAAGTCTCGAAGATATAAGGGGAACCCCAAGATACCTGACAGGGAGAGAACCTTCTGCAAATGGCATAGACTGGAGAATAGTAGCTTTAATAGCATTAGGCACATTACAAAAGAATGCTGTACTTTTAGGGATACTTGGGACAAGACCCGAAAAGTTCTTGAAATCCTCCAAAGCCTGCATAATGACATTAACAGAATCCTGATGGCCTCTAGCGAACAAGAAGAGGTCATCTGCAAAACAAAGGTTAATAATTCTCTGTTGTTCACACAAATGATGAAACTGAAAATCCACTGCATTAGAAACCTTTGTCTGCAATATAAGAGTTAAAACTTCCATAACCAGAGTAAACAAATAGGGAGATAACGGGTCACCTTGTCGAAGACCCCGCTTACCTTTAAACCAGCCATGAAGATCCCCATTAATACATATAGAATAAGATGTAGATGAGATACATACTATGATCCAGTCAACCATTTTTGCGTGAAAACCAAACCCAATCAGAATAGCTTTAAGAAAAGCCCAATCAACCGTATCATATGCCTTCTGAATATCAACCTTAAACGCACATCTAGGTGGACCTCTCCCTCTATGATAATTCCGCATAAGCTCTTGGGTAAGTAATATATTATCAGATATACGACGACATGGAACAAAGGCAGATTGATTAATACTAACCAACTGACCAAGGCCTTCTTTAATACGATTAGCAAGGATTTTGCTAATGCACTTATACATGACATTACAGCAAGAAATAGGCCTATAGTCATTAATCTTAGACGGGGTAGACACTTTAGGGATCAACGATATAATGGTATGATTAATCTCCTTAAGAAGCTTACCATTCATGAAGAAATCCCAAACAGCAGATATAACCTCAGCACCCATAATATCCCATGCTTTCTTAAAGAAAGCAGCCGTGTAACCATCGGGACCAGGAGCTTTATCATCCCCCATAGAAAATATAGCCTCCTTTATCTCCGCATCCGTGACATGACGAACCATCGAATTAGCTAATTGGTGTGAAAGGACATTAGAAAATATACCGTACTCATCAAATGGACTACAATTGCCTTCAATACCAAGAAACTGTTCATAATGAGCAACAAAAGCACCTGCAACCTGATGACCCTCAAACAAGACATTGTTTGCATCTCTCACCAATTCAATTCGGTTACGATCACATTTGCTTTTAACAATATTATAAAAGTAAGCCGTATTAGACTCACCTGCATGAAGCCATTGAACTTTAGATTTCTGCTTTAAAAATCGTTCTTCATCTAATGTAGCCTCCTTATATGCAAGAAGATAGTGAGCATGATCATCACGTAGGTCTGAATTAGACGGATCAGTATCAATAGCCTTTTGGACCTCATCTAACTCCTTCTGAATCCTAACAACCCGCTCATGCAGATTACCTTGACTGTGCAAAAGCTTACGAAAAGGAGATTTCAGCCCCTTTAAGCGTTGAACCACACGATACATAGCACAACCATGAACATTAAGATTCCATCCGGCAGTAACCGTATCAATAAACCCATCTTTATGAACCAAGAAGTTAGAGAATTTGAACGGTTTAGGCTTCGGCTTAGTTACCTGGGGAATACGCAGAACACACGGAGAATGATCTGAAATACGATAAGGTTGAAATATAGCAAACGAACCTGGAAACAAGTCAGCAAATTTCAGATTGCCCATCACCTTATCAATTTTCTTCAATGTACCAAATGAGCCTCTTAGTTTCTGATTCCAAGTAAAGTAAAGACCAGAACAATTAAGATCCTCAACCTCCATTTTCTGAACACAATCTTTGAATTCACGCATAGCAATGTCAGGAGCATAACTGGGTAAAGGGGAGTAATCCTGCACCCTGGTAAAATACTATTAACCAAAAACATTTAAGTACAATGGAATGTGGCTGAAATACCACATTAACCTCAAGCAACCGCTAGAACTACCACTAAATCATTTATGACAGGCCATAAATGAACAACTAGCTACCAACAACTAGGACTACTAGAAAACATCATAAAAACATGCCAAACTAATGAACCAACAAACAAAAGTTACTTCCTATCA
Organism: Chrysanthemum seticuspe; assembly: GCA_019973895.1. Taxonomy (NCBI): domain Eukaryota; kingdom Viridiplantae; phylum Streptophyta; class Magnoliopsida; order Asterales; family Asteraceae; genus Chrysanthemum; species Chrysanthemum seticuspe. The sequence goes on from BPTQ01000002.1 coordinate 136,334,181, forward strand.
CGACCTTGAAGCTTGAAATCATTCAGTTGCCCCGGAAGATCGTAAACCTGAGCCGCATAATCATCGGAAAGATAATCTTCAAGCTCGATACCTCCACCAGAAGATGAAAAGTAATTTCCTATGTTATCATTCGGCTCATAAACCTCATCCTCATCACTGTCAGAATCAACCACTTCACCCACTTTAGAAAATGGGTTACCTCTCTTAGTTGAAGTACACGAAGATGGAACAGAAGAAGGCTTAGTAGGCTCACCCTGAACCTTTGGCTCCGTGTAACTACTAGGCTGATCTTGTGTTCCCTTACCATTATTATCATCTCCCAGAACGTCCTCATCCACCAATGAATCCAAAAAACCAAAAGAATTAGTAGCCTTAACATTCATATCAGAGTTAACATTAGAAGGAGGAGTCGACACAGAATCTTTAGGATTATTTGTAGCTATTTTAGACTTCGTACTTGTGCCACTAGAGGATGTCCCTCCAGAGGATGAAGCGCCTCCTTTAACTGACCCACTCTTAGGCTCCCAACGATAATGAAAAGCAACCTTAGGTTTAGTAAAACGAATACCATCAATATGCTTCTCTTTACTTGGTTGTTTACCTTTACCCTTACGATTATTGACCTCAACATAGCCATCATTGTCAACAACCTGTGAAACACTTGGTTTAACATTCTTAGGACAACCGCCATCATTATGGTCAAAAATTTTACATGTATCACACCTTGGAGGTTTCCACTCATACTCAACTTCTAGCGTTTCCAATGAATGACCAGATTTGTCCGGAAAGGGAATCACCACCACAATCGAATCAAGTAAAGCAACCAACGATGAAACTTCCACAAGAACCCTAGCATACGAACTGCGGCCCCAAGATTTGAGACACATCGCACTCGTATACGCGTCAAGCATAACAGGCCGCCCAATCTGAGTCTAAATTAAACTAAGACCGACTTCGGAATAAGCTACTAACGGAATATTGTGAATTTTGACCCAAACCGGAGCAGAAGTAATGTCTTCTTTTTTCAGTTTGGTATTAGGAGTCCAAACATTCAAAAAAATAGGCACCAAACGAATTAACCAAGGACCTTCTTCCAAAACCTTTTCCATACCCTCCTTAGTAGCAAATTGAAAAAGGAAAAAACCATTATTAAGCATAACTCGTTGAAGCTCATATTTTGCCCACGTGTTTCGAACATAATTCTCCACAATTGGAAAAGCAAGACGCTTACCAATAAAATAGCCATACAATGTATTAGCAAATCGATTACTAATCTCATTAACCACCTCCAAAGGAATAGCTACGTTAGCTCCCGCGACACACTCGCTATTTCTCATCTCAGAAACCTTAACAACCTTTTTAATAGAAGTGTCCTTGAAAATAGATGCATATGAATTGGGACCAACAGTAGAAGGAATCTGTGATTGTGTATTAGCTCCATTCGAATTAAAACTCTCTTCATGCACAATATTAGGAATGGCAGTCTTACTTACAGGAACATTCAAAGGAACATTACCAGTTCCTATATTCGTAGTACCAAATGAACCAGGAGGAAATAACGGTGCCACATTACCATATTGTTGCAACATATCATCATGGAAAAGTTGCGAATATATCGAGCTAGTGTTTGGCAAATCCGCAGAATTCTCAACTTGCAAATTAATTATAGGAGTATCACTATTCAACTTTGAAACTGAAGACATACCTTGTTCAACAGGATTTGCGCTCGAAAGAGTATCAACATTCAACTTCGTAGGATGAACAATACGGTGAGCTTTTTTCAATATCGACTTAAGAATCGGAGCATCCCCTAACAAGGCTGAACCCTTTGCACCATCCGAAGCAATACCAGATCCCTTACTAACCTTTTTGTCCAATGACTTTGTATTATCCATAACCAAGAGCAGCGAAAAAAAAAACCCTAAAAAAAACTGATCGACCAAAACAGCAGCAAAAGCACGATCAAAAACCCTTACTAACGAAACCCAAATGGGTTTAGTTACCCTAAAAAACCAACTCTCACATGATTGATAACATAAAAAGATCAGCGCATTAAAAGGGCACCACCGACCTAAATAATTATCACAACCGACCCATGTGAGATCAAAATCAGGATAATCAATTAGATGTAAAGTAATACCACAAGCCACCAATCAATAATAACAATGAGAAATTCTTGACCAATCACGTTGAAATCAAAAGGAGGCTATGAATCACATGCAATAGGCGACAAATTAAGTGCCGCATTAAAATCACCCAACAAAACCCAAGGCCGACTACGCATAAATCCAGCATGGCAAACAAGGTTGGACCAAAGGGCTCGCCAATGAACATAGTAATTATCTGCATACACAAAAGAACAGAAAAATGTTTTGTTGTCCGTCCGAGTATTTACCTGAACATGCATAACCTGGTTAGTTTGAGACATAATCATAACATCAACAATATCATCATTCCAACCAAGAATAATACGGGACCCCTTATCACACAGACTACCATTTGACGTCCACTTCCACCGACGACAAACATTACAACATGTATCATACACCACCGATGCATCAACATGAGATTCCAATATAGCACATACACTAAGATTATTATCATTTACCACCTGTTTAACCTCTTTTTGTTTAGGGGAATGGTTCAAACCCCTTATATTCCAAGAGGCGATACTAAACATCAGGGACATTCAGAACATGAGTGCTTGCCCCCGATTTATCAAACAAGTTACCAGTTTCATCATAAACATTTTCAACCTCATCATCATCCGCCAAACCATTATTCTCATCAACATCATCATAAGTAGCCAAAGAACCAAACGGGTTAGATGTAGATATATTAGGAGCCAAAATTGGATTACTTACCTTAGGTAAAGCATGAGCAGGTTGACTACCCTTAGTAGACACATCAGTAGGGTCATTAGATGTAGAGTTATTAGGTGAAGAAATATTACCTACCTGATTATGTAAAGGACCCGTACTAGTACTAGCAACGCCTTGAGGGGGTTTGCTAGTGGAAGGAGTGTTAACAGCTTTGGGTCTATACTGCATATTTTTACCCACTGGAACCCCGTTAAAAACCGTACCACTTTTATTGTCCTTAGCATTCCTCTTAGCTTTACCCTTTTTCCCAACAAGTTGAAATTCATCATTTCTATCCTCCACAACCGGTGGAGTCACAATTGTCTTGGGACAAGAGTCACCAGAGTGGCCAAAAATCAAACAAACATCGCACCTAGGGGGTCTCCACTCATATTCCACCCTAATAATTTCAGAAGAAAACCCAGGTTGATCCAAATATGGTACCCCAATAGTAATAGATTCCTTAAGGGGAACATGAGAATCAATTTCAATTAAGCAACGGGCAAAACTACTCCTACCCCAAAAAAAAACTACTCCTACCCCAAGATTCAACACACAGAGAGCTAGTATAAGAATCAAGCATGGTAGGCGTACCGATATGTGTTGCAATAATACTAATTCCATATTCAGAGAAAACCTGTAACGGAACATCATGAAGTTTAACCCATACCGGAATGCGGGTTAACTCCTCTTTCGTCAAACTAGTATTCATGGTCCAATTTTTAAGAATAATAGGACTATTCTTAATCATCCACGGACCTCCTTCAAGAACAGCCTCCAAACCAACCTGAGAGTCAAACTTAAAGAAAAAGAAGCCTTTTGCATTCATCATGATCCGTTTTAAACCATACTTAGCCCAGTTGTTACGTGCAAAATACTCAACCACAGGAAATGCAATACGCTTACCAATGAAGTATCCATACAAGGTGTTATCAAATTTAGAGTTAATATTTTGTACCACCTTAAGGGGAATGGACACGTCAACACCATTAAACATATTATCAACTTTAAGGGCACGAAAGTTAGACTTACCTTTAGCAGGGGTAGAGTGATTTTCTTGGGGACGCGCACTTTGTGAACCACTCGCCACTCCAACATAGGTTGAAGGATGCATAACTTCAGCCGATTGAACGATAGGACTCTCCTTAGAGGAATCATGCGTGATCATACCTTTGAGTTTACCAGCTTTGTTACCCACACTAATCCCATCACCTTGAGGCAAATTACTATTATCCAGATTGATAACATGATTTCCCGATATCGGTATAGCACCCAATGAAGCCCCAGCAGCCCCTTCGGCTTGGTTATCAACCTGATCACCACTTTTTGCAACCCAATAACCTCCTCAAGAGAAGGGAAATCAGATTGGGTATATTGATTATTACCATTACCATCCTCGCCCCAAAATAACGAGTCTTGCACGTTAGCGTTATCATTCAAATCTTTGTTAAGCTCACAAGTAGACCAATCTCTTGGTACGAATCAGAAGCAAAAGAACCCCCAGGAGCAATATTGGAGTCAACATCAGATGTAGCTAGATTTGGGTTGCGTAGAATTCTAACAGGCAATCTAGGTTTATGCGCAACCTCATAACCAGCTTCGTTCCCTTTCAACCTTCGCATACGAGCTTGCAAGGCATCCAAATCCACGTTAACCTTATCACTCTTATCCATAATACAATCAAATAATAGCAGCAAACTAAGACAGAACCAGAAAAAACAATACGACCAAACGAAACCCTAAAAAAAGTTAAACAAAGAAATCTGGAATTCCACGTCAATCTTCCACAACGAAGGCCTTAGTAAGACTAAGGCATGAATTGATGCGCAAATATACTAACCAAAATCAGCCATCGAATATTAACCTGTACATGCATAACCTGGTTAGTTTGAGACATAATCATAACATCAACAATATCATCATTCCAACCAAGAATAATACGGGACCCCTTATCACACAGACTACCATTTGACGTCCACTTCCACTGACGACAAACATTACGACATGTATCATACACCACAGATGCATCAACATGAGATTCCAAAATAGCACACACACTAAGATTATTATCATTAACCACCTGTTTAACCTCTTTTTGTTTAGGGGAATGGTTCAAACCCCTTATATTCCAAGAGGCGATACTAAACATCAGGAACATTCAGAACAGGAGTGCTTGCCCCCGATTTATCAAACAAATTACCAGATTCATCAAATACATTTTCAACCTCCTCATCATCCGCCAAATCATTATTCTCATCAACATCATCATAAGTAGCCAAAGAACCAAAAGGGTTAGATGTAGATATATTAGGAGCCAGAATTGGGTTACTTACCGTAGGTGAGATATGACTAGGTTGACTACCCTTGTTAGACACATCAGTATGGTCAGTAGGTGTAGAATTATTAGGTGAAACAGAATTACCTACCTGGTTGGGGGAATGCCCCGCACTAGTACTAGCAACTCCTTGAGAAGGAGAAGGAGTGTTAGCAGCTTTGGGTCTATACTGCATATTTTTTACCAACTGGAACCCCATTAAAAATAGTACCACTTTTATTTCCTTAGCATTCCTCTTAGCTTTACCCTTTTTCCAAACTAATTGAAACCCATCATTCCTATCCTCCACAACCGGTGTAGTCACAATTTTCTTGGGACAAGAATCAACAGAGTGGCCAAAAATCAAACAAACATCGCATCTAGGAGGTTTCCACTCATATTCCACCCTAATAGTTTCAGTAGAAAACCCAGGTCGATCCATATATGGTACCCCAATAGTAATAGATTCCTTAAGGGGAGCATGAGAGTCAATTTCAATTAAGCAACGGGCAAAACTACTCCTACCCCAAGAGTCAATACACATAGAGCTAGTATAAGAATCAAGCATGATAGGCGTACCAATATGTGTTGCAATAATACTAATACCAAAAGTTCGAAACCCTTCATCCCTAAAAGATCGACATCATGAAAATTCTATCCTCTTTTCTCTTGCTTGAATCTGTTTCAATTATGTGATTAATCTTGTGTGTTACGTAATTGCTACCAGATTTTTGTAATCGCTGGGAGTTAGGGTTTATTTGTGTCGTATTTTTTCTTTTAGGGTTTCGCTACTTAGTAATCGTTATTTATAATCATATGTGTTCATCATGGTTGATTTTGTTAGCTGATTTGTGCTTTAATTCATGCCTTAGATCCACTAAGGCCCTCGTTTTGGAAGATTGCCATGGATTTCCTGGTTCTTTTGATAATCATTTTTTTAGGGTTTTTTAGGGTTCGCTATTAGTTTTCTGGATTTTTCTTTGTTCGCTGCTGTTATTTGCTTGCAATATGGATAAGAGTGGTAATGTTAACCTTGATTTGGAAGCCTTGGATGCTCTTATGCAAAGGTTGAAAGGGAATGATGCTGGTACTAATGTTGCACCTCAACCTCGAATGCCTCTAAGGATTGTACGTAACCCTAACTTTGCTACATCTGAAGATAACTCGACATTAGCTTCTGGTGGTTCTTCTTCTGCTGCTCCGTCTCAAGATATTACTTTGAACTATCGTGAGGTTAACATTGACTCGAGTGCTAATCTAAAAGTACAATCTGGTGAACATGACTCGTTATTTTGGGGTGACGAAGGTATTGTTACTAATCAATATACTCAATCTGATTTCCCAACTCTTGAGGAGGTTCTTGGGGTAGCTAAAAGTGGTAATCTGGTGGGTAATCAAGACAAGAGTGTTAATGGGGCTGCTGGGGCCTCGTTGGATACGAGACCTATAGCGGGAAGTGACGTTATTAATCAGGATGATAGTAGTTTGCCTAAAGGTGATGGGATTAGTGTGGCTAGTCAAGCTGGTAAACTCAAAGGTGTAGTCACGCATGGCTTCTCAAATAAGGAGAGCCCTATCGTTCAATCGTCTGAAGTTTTGAAGCCATCAACTTATGTTGGAGTTGCTAGTGGCTCTCAACAGGCTCACCCCCAAGGTACACAGTCTACTCCTGCTAAAGGTAAGTCTAACTTTCGTGCACTTAAAGTTGATAATATTTTTAATGGTGTTGACGTGTCCATTCCTCTTAAGGTGGTACAAAATATTAGCACTAAATTTGATAACAACTTGTATGGATACTTCATTGGTAAGCGTATTGCATTTCCTGTGGTTGAGTATTTTGCACGTAACAACTGGGCTAAGTATGGTTTAAAACGGATCATGATGAATGCAAAAGGCTTCTTTTTCTTTAAGTTTGATTCCTAGGTTGGCGTGGAGGCTGTTCTAGAAGGAGGTCCGTGGATGATTAAGAATAGTCCTATTATTCTTAAGAAGTGGACCATGAGTACTAGTTTGACGAAAGAGGATTTAACCCGTATTCCGGTTTGGGTTAAACTTCATGATGTACTTAAGACCATTTACATAGGCTACTATGGTAAAAACTATTCCACTACAGTTTATTGAACCATAACCTTCAGTGATACATGATGAATTATCACAAAATACTACCATAGGTCCTAGCTCTTCTACATATTTGTGTAGATATTATTTCACACCAGTCATACTCCTTGAGTATCCACTGTCCAGATGTCAAACAGGCTCCCTGGCATGTCTCTACACTAACGGTGAGCATATGACCCGAACGGACCGGACCGACCGGACCGACCACATTCGGTCCGGTCCGCGGTCCCGGCTTTTGGGCTAATTGGTCCTCGGTCCAGTCCGGTCCGGTCCGGTCCGGACCAAAACCGACGAATTTGGCCTTGTTGGACCGGACCGACCGAACCGAGACCGGACCGACCACATTCGGTCCGGTCTCGGTCTAGGGTTTATGCCGAAATCGGTTTTCGGTCCGGTCCGGTTTTTGGACCATGCACACCCTTACTCTACACAAATAGTAAACTGAGTTAGTTTTTCTTGTGAACCCACTTTCTTATGGGTTTGGCCTTGTAGGTCTTTTTAAATCTCTCAACAAATTCATGGTCAGTGGTTGAGTGGACAGTGCTTCTACATGCTTCACATTTGGTGTTAGAAGACTCATTAGACTGAGAGGATTCAGTTGTAGATCCTCTTCTAGCATGAATGATCATGTCATGTCCTGAGGTGTCATGTGAAGGGTCACCACAAATGTCACAACCGGGATACAAAAGACAATCATCAGTGTGATGATCATTGAATCCACAATGTGTACAAGGTGGAAAAGGCTTAGCCTTTTGTCTAAGTGCTTGCTTGTTTACAGAAGCTTACTAAAGGGGATGAGTCTTATATTTTGCATGATCATTTAGAGATGCCATGTATGATTTGTGATCTGAGGTTCTGTGATATTCCTTATTGCATATCATGCGAAACATAATCCTATAGCAATCATCAGTTGTGTGATTTTTGCATAGTTCACATTTCATTGTGGGTTTTGGTGTTGTTTTAGGTTTGGCATTACTTGAGGAAGCTAGTTTGGATTCCTTAATCTTAGATTGAGGAGCTTTTTCAGTGGATTCTAACTTCTCACTTAGCTTCCTGACAAGTTCAGCCAACTGATCAACTTTGAGATCAGTGTCATTGGTCCTTTCATTAGAAAGGATCGAAGGTTTGGAAGATTCAGTAGGAACTGATTCTTTGTTTTGGTTGCTGGATGGTCTTTTCAAGATGGTTCTTCCAAGTCTTGATATCTCTTTAGGAGAGTATTAGGCATAGACCAGAGGTGTGAGGTCTGAACTGGGTGAGGCTCCCTGAAGGATTTTTAATGGAGGCAAAAGGGTGTGAGATTCTGATTCAGACTCATTGATGGAGTCAGTTTGACTGGGTTCATCAGTGACTCCAAGCATTTCTTTGATAACCTGACTTTTAGGTTCCAAGATTTTTCCAGTGTTAAAGTTTGGCAACTTACTGTCTGGGTTGACTCTCTCAACCCAGTCACTAGACTTTGGTTTTAATTCTTTTTCAAAGGAAATGCCAGCAGGAGTGAAAGCTCTTTCACTTTAATTGTTACTAGTGGACTCAGTGAGTTGATCTTCTCCTAGGACTCTCATTTTAGTACTAGGGACAAGATTGACAGTCTCATAAACTCTAGGATTTTTGGCTGTCCAACTTTCAAAAATGAGTTTTTCTTTCTTAATTTCCTCTTGAAGAGCATGTTTTGTTTTACAAGTTTAGTGTTTTGAATTTGAAGTGTGACTGTTTCAAGTTTAGTTTGTTTTAAAGCAAGAAGTTCATCTCTACACTTGTTTAATTCAAGAGTGACTTTTTTGTATTTAGAAAATAGATTTAATCTTTGCTCTTAAACAAACTTAAGATCCACATTAAGGTAACTTAAATAAGATTGCCAATCAGAATCATCATCCATAGATAGTAAAATATTTATCTTTCTCATGGTGATGTTGACCCACTCTCCATTTCTAGCATGACTCTTTACAACAGTCAACGTTTCTCCTTAAGCAAGTGCCATCAGTTCACTAACTCTAACTTCATCATCAGAGGAAACATCTTCTTCATCCCAGTCAAAGGTTTCAGCAACAAGACCTTTGTTCTTTCCTTGAGATAGTTTAGAGCTTTGTGTGGACTGAAGGGTTGATGGTGCAGCCTCAAGGAGTGTAAGTTTAGCCTTTTTTTTTGGGTAAAGGGGAGTAATCCTGCACCCTGGTAAAATATATTAACCAAAACGTTTTAAGTACAACGGATGAGAGTGAATCTCTCATCTCGGCCCGTTACATGGGCAACAGACACACACTTTAAAGTGCACTTAACCAAACATAAAACATAAGAAAGACATGGCAATCTTATGGACCACCAAAAAACCAACTTACTTCCTACCACAACCTAAGAGATTAACATCATACATGTCACAAAAATCCTCCAAGTGTCCCGGTAAATCGTAGACCTGAGCAGCATAATCATCAGATATGAAATCTTCAAGCTCAAATCCCCCACCTCCCCCAGAAGCCATAAATGACGCCATAGGGTTATCCAGTTCCAAAACCTCATCCTCATCACTATCAGAACAAGTCACATTCCCGACTTTAGAAAACGGATTGCATGTCTTAGATGCAGAAAAAGTCATAGGCTCAGCAGGCTTAACAACCGCATCTTTACCAACACGAGATTCCTTCCACTGAGATCCATCCATACCTGCTTCCTTAGTACAACCACTAGAAGTCTATATCTTCGCCTCGTCACTAGTAGAATCAATCACAGTACTTGGGATGCCCGTGTCATCATGCACCTCCAGAGTCCCAAAAGAGTTAGACGTAGTAATAGGTGTACCTTTAGCATTAGCAGTAGCAGCTTCCAGTGTCTTCGTCTTGGCATATTAATACCATATTAATACATGCTTCCTAGGAGCAAACCTAGGTCCCTTACCCATATTAATACCACCAGAAATCTTCGTACCTTTGGGAGCTTTCCGATTCTGCACCACCTTAAAACCATCATTAGGCTCTTCCAAAGACGAGTTGGGAGCTACATCATTCTGTTCCATAGTACTCTTAGGACAACAAGTTGTAACATGCCCAAACACTTTACATTCCGCACAATGTGGAGGCTTCCATTCATATTCAACCTTGATACTTGCCGTAGTAAAACCACTATCGTCCTTTTTTGGGATTGCCATAGTCACCACATGTTTTAGATCAGATTCTGAGGATAATTCTACAAGAGCACGTGCAAAACTGATGCGACCCCAGGAATCAACGCACATGAAACTAGTAAAAGCATCTAACATAATCGGTTCACCCACCTGAGTAGCAATTAAGCTCAACCCATCTTCCGAATATGCAAGTAATGGCACATTATGCAATTTAATCTACACGGGAACTTTAGTAACCTCACTCTTAGACAATAATACATCAGGAGTCCATTTAGTGAGGATGATATGAGAATTGCGAATAATCCAAGGGCCCCGTTGAAGGACATTATCAACACCCTCATTAGAATCAAACTTAAAAAGGAACACACCATCGTCATTCTTCATAAGTTTTTGTAACCCAAACTTACCCCACGTGTTAGTTACATAATCTTGGACCAAAGGAAAGGCAATAGTCTTGCCAACAAAGAAGCCAACAAGAGTATTATCATAACGGTTACACACTCCCTCCATAGCAGCCTTTGGAAGAACCGTATCATGATTAACAATACGATTCTCATTCACCAATGGTCGAAAATTAACTTTCCTAGTGACTTGTTCCGGCTTTAAAACATTAGCAAACGACCTTGCGTTATTAGACACATTTTCACTACCAGTTACTTCATGACCAGAAGTAGACACTTTCGCCACATTCGTATCAGCAATGGAATTACCATCCAATGAAGTATATCGGCTTTGGAAAAGGTAAATGAAGCCTTGTTGTGGCTCGTTTGAGCCTTACAAAGCCACGTACGAGTCCTATATGGCTCGTACATGTGGCGACCTAAGTGGTTTTCATGGACACGGGTCTAAAACGAGTTTATAACTAATTAAACATGTAAATTAGTGTTATGGTATCGTGTGTTGTGTCATTTTATTGTGTTTTTGCATTTTTATCATTGTTTCATGTTCTTGGTCTAGATTAGTTGATGGGTTTGATTATTGGATGTTGTTTGATTGTGTTTGGGTATTGGAGAAGCCATTTGGGGAGTGTTTGGATGGAGTTGGTAGGTTGTATGAGCCACTAGGGCTCCGTACGTGGGATGGTTGTGGCGTACGAGACCCAAAAGGACCAAGGGTCCGGGTCGGGTCGTTGTGGTAACTTGTTGGTAGTTGTTGTTGTTCTTTGGATGAGACGCGTGGAGCTGAAAAGTTCTATAGCTTGTTTGGTTCACGTGGTCTTAACCGGGACCGTGTCAAGACCATTAGGTTCATGACATTGGTTATGGGTGTATTTGGTAGTTTGTTTGGATGGCGAGATTGATATGGGTTGATTGGAGATTGATTTGAGATATTGTGAATATTTACTTGGACTTAAATTATAAATTGTCAACTTTGCACAACGTCGGTGTTACTTTGACTTTTTTTTTACAAAGGTAAAATATATTAAATAAAATGGAAAAATTATGTACAAAACATAGCACAAGAAGATGAAATAGTTAGGACAACCCCTAAACTATCCCTTTCTTGCCTAGAAAGAGAGGAACCAAACAAAATAGAGACAACCCAAATACAAAAACAAAAAGATTACAAAACTAACAATAATCAAACCAAATACTGATAACCAAACAAATGCAACCCCTAACCTTAGTCCTAGCAAGAAGGCAAGTTTTAACAAATGCCATACCCATATTCTGAATACATGGACAGTTACAAGGGACCAACCAAATAACTGCCAAACATCACCATATGGATATAACACATAGAAAACTGAATTGCTAAGACTAAAGAGAGGGAAACTACAGTTAATAATCAGCAACATTAAGCAGCATGATTCCTCCCAGAAGCTTGAAAAAGAATAATCCATACAAGCCCAGCAATCCATATCTTCAGAAGTAGATATGACGTAGAGTGAAACCTCAACATAACCAATCACTCTAGGACCCTGTCTCGTTAAAAAACCTAGCCAAATAAAAACCCTGTGGGAAAAAATTGGACTAGGAAAAAGAGTACAGGGGTTAGAAATGTCATTATTCAAGGAAAATGGAAGCATAAACCTTAACAAAACATCAAACCAACTCTGCTTATACAAACCATAGTCCTGAATATGATCAATAAACCAAAAGAAAAGACCAGCGCAGAAGTTAAACTTAGTCTCTGTAGTGCATAACCAACTGTACTCCAAACACCCAATCAGAAGGTCAGCGCAGAAACTGAAATTCACCTCTGTAGTGCATAGCCAATTGCCCAAACTCCCCCAAACAATCATAACAATGGACCAGCACAGGTTAAAAACAAGGATCAACAAGATACAGTTTCCTAAATAACCAGGCTCTATGACAACATAAAGAGAGACATAGGAAGACATACCGCAAATCTTGTTTTCAACTGTAGAGCATAGCCCACCCAAAATATTCCGAAGAAACCATACAGAAATTGAATCATCATTACCACGATCAAAAATAGGGTTACAGCTCCATAGGCCTGTGCTCAAACAGAACCAGCAAACCAAGATAGTAACCAAAGTGTAGCACAAATTCTTCAAAGTCTTGGGCCATACATGAAAGCAAACTCCAAAACAACAAGAATTGCAACCACACACTTGACTTTGAATTAAACCCAATCTGGTGCGACTGAACAAAACAATCCAAAAGTATGTCAAATCCAAATCACGGCACCAAAACACAACACCAAACCAAAACAAAAGACCAGCGCAGAAAGAAAAACTAAATTCTGTAGTGCATAGTCTGCTAAACCACAACCATCCAAACAGCAGACCAGCGCAGAAAATAGTCTTACAATCTGTAGTGCATAGCCAATTGTATAAAATCCACCAATTATCCAAAACCGTACACCCAAACAGATTCCTAAACCATGGAAACCTGCAAGTAACTACAATATAATTGTTAGTACCATGAAACCATTTATAATTCCCACCAAACTGATATCCCAAAACATCTTTCAAACACCAAACAATCTGCACCCAACTAAATGAGATCCTGTGCAGAAAGAGACCAAAACCAGGAGTACATAACACCATTTGCATCACCATTTTGACACATACTCCCATCACCATGACTGCCTTTCACATGAATTTTCCAAATTTTAGCAACTTTCTCCACTTCCAACGAGCGCTTGATCTTCAAACCCATAAGTTTATGTCTAACAGTATCAACAATTATTTTAAACACAGTCTCATCAGTTCTAAAATCATTTTGGAATATCCTAATGTTTCTTTCTTGCCATATAAAATAAACCGCAACACTAAACTAACCTCTGAACAACGCTCCAAATAGAACTATTAGCAGATTTAACCGATATTCCTGAAACAATCTCAGCCCAAACACAAGAAACATCATCCAATTTACATAACGGTTTAAGGTTATCCCAGACATTCTTAGAAAACTCGCACTTAAAAAACAGAAGGCTATGACTCTCATCATCATTTTTACACAAAGGGCATAAAGTGCTAGAAACGTTAAACCATTTGGAGATCCTATCATAGTTGACCCCAACAACGCCGTAACATGGACTTTAGCGTATATTGTATTAACCCTTTTACCCAAAAAAAAAATCCGAGAAGTCATGACTCAAGCTTGTGGACTCGAAACGGATAACGACTTGAAACTTCTATTGAAATTGACGTAATATATATATATATATATATATATATATATATATATATATATATATATATATATATATATATATATATATAAACATGTTAATAAAACTAAGAAACATAAATAATAAATGGTTTTTATACTAAACCTTCAATAACAAAGACTTGTCGTGTTATTCGCTATTTTAAATGGAAAATAACATCTAATAAATGGATATATTTTCTAATTAATGAGTATTTAATGTTTCGAGTGCTTGTTTATTAAAATGTGCCATTTATAAGCATTTAATGCCATTTTCGAGCATTTAATACTATTTACGTCTTGTGCATGGGTTACGGATGACCTAACATTAATAGTGTCAATCCACGTGGATAGCGGAGTTATTAGGTTGACGAATCTAATAAGAGCCCGTTAGGCACGTAGGATAACGTTATTAATGGGTGAATTATCCTTATGATTAGTTAGGATGTGATTGATTTTTGGGATAATAAGCGACACGAATAAATGATTGAGTTTATCGAATTGACGAATTCGATAAGGTCTAACTATTTGTTCCGAAACATATTGGACTATAAAGCTTATCGCTTAGACGTCTCATTGTGACGTTATAAATCGCATTGTGGTCATTTGAGTGCATTCATGGTGTCTTGTTGAGTTGATACCACACACACACGACGATACCAAACGCTAGGACTAAATGGTGAAACAAGATATTTTGGAGATAAGAAAAGGAATACATTGGGGTAGATAACGTTGATCTTGGAAAAATATATTAAGAATTAGTTGATATTAATAGGTTGTACCGAGTCAGTAGTTGTTGAGCCGTGTTAGCTGTTATCTTTGTTGCTAGTGTTTGTTTGTGCTTTGTTTGCTTGAGGTGAGTTTCATAGCCCCACTTTTATCTTTGTTTTTAAATAAATTGGGGTTAGAAATCATGCTACTCTTTTGGACCTTCTTAAACTATTTTGATTTGCTTATGCGTTGACTAGCTTAGATAGATATGTGGTAGATGTTGACTTAGACTAGGGTAGCATTCCGATGCTATAACGTGATGCCTAGCTAAGAATAGATATCTACTCCGACCTAGACCATGGTAGCTTGTGTTCTAGGTCTTCCTATGACCGTGCTGGCTAAAGTCGCTTGGGGCCTCCGTTATGATTTGGTTTGTGAATGATATTTGATTGGTGTGTTGTTGTGTATCTATCTTAGTACCACATAGCAAATAAACTCTTATAGGTCCACTATTAAATTTGAACTTAAACCTATGAACTCACCAGCGTTAGCTGACCCTTTTAGCATGCTTTTCTTAGGTATCTAAGTGATATTTTGAATGCTTGTTCCGTGGAAGCTTGACAATGAGCATGGTTGAAGGATCATATTTAACCTCTGATAAAATTATGCGAACCTATTTTATAAATCATGTTGGGCCTTACATTTAACTGTTTTAGGATGATTGTATTTGGATAATTAAATTTGGGATTGGTTTTTGAACTATAATATGACTATCTTGTTTGCTATACTTGTGTGATGTACGAATCCAGTAACGCCCAAAAACTTGTTTAAGTCTTCCGCTGTACTGAGATTTGGGGGTGTTACAGATCGGTATCAGATCAAAGGTTATAGAGAACTAGGTATTCAATAAAACCTAAACTATAACAACTTTTTAGAAAAAATTGATCCTTGACATACGCATGTCAGCCTGCCAAGCCGAAGCTTCTTATTTGAGTATGGTATGAATTGCGATTTGATTGTTGAGATGTTATGTTTATTGATTTTGGGAGATTATGAGCTTGTTATATGATTGATGTGACTTGGGATTATTTGATGCGTGGATTGTGTAACGCGGTACCTTTTTTTTTAAAACTTTCATTAAGTGATATATGTTTTGGTTGAGTTGATGCGCTTTAAGAACTAGTCGTTTTCGAACACTTATACCTACCCTATGCCTTTGTCACAGACCATGCCTTCACTAGCTTATGATGTGTCTGAGGATGTCCTTGCTGCTGCTACTTCCTCAACACGGACTCTGATGACTGTTGTGTAGAGTGATCCCTATGTGATTGCTCGACATTCTAGTTCCACTTCATCATCATCTGATCGCCATAGCTCATCTAGGCAGCTCACATTGCATCAGGTCTTAGCACGAGCCCAGAATCCTAGACTTACTCGTAGTACTGCTCGTATATCTGTACGACCACCATCATCACCTATTCACCTGTCAGCTCACTCTCTCCTGTCATCACCACCTGCATCACCATGTCATAGAAGACCTAGATCCCCTATTGTACCACCTCATGATTCACATTCACAGAGACGCCGCCTCATGGACTCCCCCTCTATAGATGAGGATGAGGAGGAGTATGAGGACGAGGAGGAGTATCTAGAGGAGGATGTGGATCCTCAGGAGGAGGATGATGAGGATATCCCAAATGGGGGTACTCCGCCATTGCAGAGTCCCGCGCATTCAGCGCATTCTCCAGGACCAGGCACTCCCTTACCTTTGCCTGAGCCTGATTATCCTGGACAGCCTTTTGACTTTGACTCACCTCCTCACTCACCTGAGATAGGTAGCCCACTAGTTCAAATATACCATCAGAGATTGCTTCAGAGCCCGAGGAGTATGGGGAGACGGGTCTGATTTGGGAAAGGATTACATCTCAGGGTGTTAGGCTTAGTCAGTTGACATATCGACTAGTTGGAGTATCGAGGGCTAGTGTAGAGGATTTGAGAGGGAATGTCGAAGCTCCATGAGCAGGTAGGGGACCTGCTGAGCGCGACAGCCCGAGCGCTATGGCACAAGGTAGGCGAGTTGGAGAGGGAGGTCGTGGATCTGAAGACTGATCACGATGCTCAACATGTTAAGCTTTCATCTCTATGGAGGGAGATTGACGATGTTAGGAGATCAGTTAGGAGTGTTCGTGTTCGTGGCTAGATTGTTTTAGATTCATAGCATTGTACCATCTTGAAACTGAGTAGTCCTTGGTTCGAGATGTAGATCTATCCTAGTTATCTTGTTAGTATCGTCGTTAGGATCGTTTTTGATTACTCTGTATCCTTTCATGTATTCCACTTCGAAAACTATGAGTTATGGTTATTAGAAAGTGCATCCTTTAGTTTTGATTCGGTCTCTAGTTGTTTCATTATGATGTAGTATTATCCTTGTTAGCTTGATTGTGTATTCATGCGGTATTCGATATCCCTTGAAACCCAACCCAGTCTTATAGGATGTAAATTGTGAACTTATGAAACTGTCGTTTTAACCTTCAGATCAATGGAACCAAGACGAAACCCGCCTAGGACCAACCGAGCAGCTCCTGCTGCTGTGGTTACTCCTGTTTGTTGATTTAGTATTATCCTCGTTATTTCGTTATGATGTAGTATTATCCTCGTTAGCTTGATTATGTACTCGTGCGGTATTCGATAATCCTTGGAACCAAACCCAGTCTTATAGAGCGTGAATTGTGAACTTATGAAACTGTTGTTTTAACCTTCAGATCAAAGACAACAAGACGAAACCCGCCTAGCACCAACCGAGCAGCTCCTGCTGTTGTTGTTACTCCTGTCCGTCGAGGTCGTCGTCCTACCCCGACCACTCCACCTGTTGAGAACCAGAACACTGATAACCCCGCTGTTGAGAACCTGAACGTTAATGACCATGCTGAGAATGGTCTTGTCCCACCATACCCTCCGCCTTTGAATCAAGCCCATATCGACCAGCTCGTGACACAACGTGTAGCTGAACTGCTAGCTGAGTCTAATTACTATAACACCTCTGGTGGAACCCCACCGCTTAATCGAGCTCGAGGTTTTACCTACAAAGAGTTCCGATTCTGTGGTCCCATCGACTTCAGAGGAACCGAGGGAGTGGTTTACCTAACAAGGTGGATGGAGAAAACTGAGCATGTGTTTACCGTTAGTAACTGTTATGAGGATTCTAAGGTTAAGTATGTAACGTTCACTCTGCAGGACGAAGCGTTGACTTGGTGGAACAACTATCACCGATCAGTAGGAAGTGAGATAGCCTATAGCATGACTTGGACCCAGTTTAAGGCTCTTTTGATTAAGATTTACTGGCCTAGGAATGAGGTTAAGAAGTTAGAGGTTGAGTTCTGGAACCATAAGGTTAAGGGTAGCGACATGACTACTATACAAGAGATAGAAAAAAAAAAAAAAAAAAAAAACCCTTCACTTTGGCCACTTTGGGCGATTTTCATGCTCCCTTTTTCTCAATCGTGAATCCTGATCATACTATGATTTAATCTCTTATAACGTTTCAACTTAAGTGGTTTAATTTTGTATTACTTCCCTTTAGTTGGTATTTTATTTGGGTGTCGATCTAGTTCCTGTTAGGGTTTCACTAGTCGTCTTTGCCTCATTATTACATCATTATTGCTTTAATTGCCAATTATATTCAATCATTTTTTTGGGTAAAGGGGAGTAATCCTGCACCCTGGTAAAATATATTAACCAAAAAACATTGAAGTACAATGGATGAGCGTGAATCCCTCATCTTAGTCCCTAAGGACACTACCATAACCACTATATAAGAATGACACACCATTCTTATAACTTACAAAAATGAACCTACCAATAATGACAAAAGTAAATAAACATTACAATACTACTCAAGAAATGTACTTGAGCCTTCTAAATCACTATGGCTGTCCACCTACTTCCATGAAGAATCCTCCAACTTGCCCACTCATGGATCATCAATCTTGAGATTCAGTTCACAAATTTCACACAACAGTTGGTGAGAGACTCTAAAACCACCGATAGAGCAGCAAGCACAAACTTGCTCCAACGGTGTATGTTTAGATGCAAAACCGAGAACAAATCATAAGGACCAAGACAATTAGCACTAAGCATGATGACCATTCCCAAAACTTAACTTCCATCAACAACATGAATTAAACCAATCATATAATAATCCATTAGATATGAATTCGATACCAGATCATGATTGGTAAGCCATGCAAACGACCTAATTAACACATGAATAAACATAGGGTTGCAAAACCCTAACTAGCACAATGAATCACGCAAACAAAACCCTAAGAAATAGGGTTTCATGAAGAGCAGATCGACCAGGAAAGAACATAACCCTCATCGAACCAATTAACAAAATTATAGCAGGCAAAACAATGCAATCAGCTCAAACAAACAGCCAACGCATGTACCATATCAATCTGGATCCACAAAACATATAACGTAGTAGCAAGATCAGATTGAACAATCAGTAGGTATACCAAAACCCTACACATCCAATAACATTACTTCCATCTCTCTCAATACCCACGTCCAAAATACATACCTGATATCATCAACTTCCAATAAACGTGCAGGTACCAATCTCAAACAAAACCTTAACGAAGGTTACTTCCACCAAGAATGGACAACAATCCAACGTACAACACAAGATATATACTTTTACGCGCATCAACAAACCCTAACGATCACACCCATAAAATACGAAACCCTAAGAAAAGGGAATCGTACTTTCAAGCAAACCCTAACAACCGAGGTTAGGGATAGATCTTGACCGCCATAGTAACCCAAATCCAAGAAGATCGCACCATAATATACTAGATCGATTTATAAATAAACCAACCTAAAAATTGCAAACATGTAGCGATCTTAAAACCACCAGATCGTATCAATCAATAGAATTGGTTTTAATGACACCAAGATCATTAAACCGACTAGAAACAACCAGATACAATTACCCCATAGCCACAAATCGAAACCCTAATAAAAAACGATACCTTAAAGAGAGGTGATCGATTGAATATATAGAAAATTTAGGGTTTCAGTTATGAGGGGATTTCTCTTATATTCAATCATGTGAGAGTTATTATCTGTTATGATGTGACAAAACCCTTTTAGGGTTTCGTTTTTTAGGGTTGTTTGTGGTTTTGCTGCTGCTGCGCGTGGTATTTGAGATAGGGTTTTTATTTTCTGTTCGCTTGTGTTTTGTGTTTCATGGAATCGTCTAAGTTAATGGATAAAGTGGATAACAAGGCTACTTCAGGTTCTCAAAAGGCTGCTGATTGCATTAGGGGGTCGAGTTTGTTGGGAGAAGCACCAATACTCAAGTCCATTCTTAAAAAAGCGCATCGTGTTCCTTCTACTAATGCCAATCCTTTAAAAGGTACGTCATCTGATGTTGCTAATCCCACCTGTGATTGCACCTACTGTTGAAATTAGTGAAACATCACATGTGAAGTGTCCAGCTGATCATGAGGTCGTAGGCCATGTTCCTAAGGTTGGGGATGCATGCGTTACTAGTGCATGTGATGTGAATAATAATGGTATTAATTCTGCCTTTACTACTGCCAATGCTTGTAAGCCATCTACACATTCAGGTAGTACATTAAACGAGGGTCCTAAGTCATCTTATGCTTCTATATTTAAATCCCGTAATGCTACAAAGGCTGTTAATCTTGTTGAAATGCGTAACGAGGACTTTGTTGAAGCTGTGGATGAGGTGCCCTCTAGGTTTACTAACACTCTTTATGGCTACTTTATTGGGAAGAGACTGCGTTTCCCATCATAGAGAATTATGTGAAGAATACTCGGGCAAAATTTGGTTTGGAACGAGTTATGTTAAATAATGGTTTCTTCTTGTTTCAATTCGCTATGAAAGAGGGTATGGAGCAAGTTTTAGAATCTGGTCCATGGTTAATTCGTTTGGTTCCTATTATCTTGAACATTTGGACTCCTAACTCCAAGCTTAAAAAAGATGAGATCACTTCGGTTCCAGTTTGGGTTAAATTACACAATGTGCCAATTGTGGCGTATTCGGAGATTGGGCTGAGTTTGATTACTACACAAATTGGTCATCCTCTTATGTTGGATTCATATACTAGCACTATGTGTCTTAAGTCATGGGGTCGAAATTCGTATGCTCGTGCTCTTGTGGAAGTGCCATCTCTTAATGCGTTACTTGATACTTTGGTGGTGGCTATCCCTTTCCCTAATGGGAAAGGGCATTCGTTGGAGCGTGTTGATGTCGAATGTGAATGGAAACCTCCAAGGTGTGAAACTTGTAAGATTTCTGATCATCGAGATGAAGCATGTCCTAAAAACATTGCTATGAACGTGAAACAAGTTGTGGATGATGATGGTTTTGTGGAAGTTAACAAACGTAAGGGTAAAGGTAAGCAAGTTACTAAGGAAAAGCATATTTATGGGCTTCGGCTTACTAAAACGAAGGTGGCTTTCCATTATCGATGGGAACCTAAATCGACGGTTAAAGACGGGGGGGGGGGGGGGGGGGGGCCTTCTTCTTCGAATGGTCCTAAGGTAGGGTCTCAACCTGATTTTAGCACTAATCTAAATAAAACTAATTCTTCTCTTGTCGATTTGGGTAATGGAAGGTCTTCGGAAGTTGCCCCTAGTATCGTGGTTAATGAAAGTCACATTGGTTCGGATAGCATTTCCCACTCAAGTAAAGGTAACGTTGCTTCTAATTTAGTCTCATTGAAAAATTCTTTTGCGGCCCTTAGTGGAGAGGATCCTTTCGAAACTGGTGACGTTACTTACAGTACGTTAAAGGATGCGGGTACTTATACTTTGGATAGTGATAGTGAAGTTGATGAGGTCATGGATATGTCGGATAAGTCGAACACTAAGAAGATTAACCTTAAGGAAGCAAGCACTTCCTCTGGCGGAGTTCCTCATGTATAGTATTGCCTCATGGAATATAAGGGGAATGAACCTTTCCGCTAAACAAAAGGAGGTTCGTCAGGTTATCGGTGAGAATAATCTTTCTATATGTGCTATATTGGAGTCTCATGTTTCTAACTCTCGTCTTCAGATTTTATGTGCTAAGGTTTTTCGTAGGTGGGATTGGACCTCTAATGGTTATTTGTGCGATAAAGGGTCTCGTATCATTTTAGGATGGAACATTGATGATGTCGACCTTAATGTGATTAGTAGGACGGACCAAGTTATTCACCGTTTTGTTTGGTTCAAGGGGGATAAAAAGGAGCTGTTTTGTTCTTTTATTTATGCTCATAACAGGTACACACATAGGAGACCTCTTTGGAATAATCTTGGTGCCCATAAGTACTTTGTTCACATGCGCCCTTGGTGTATTTTTGGAGATTTCAATTCGGCTTTGAATTTTGAAGATAAGGTTGAGGGGTCCTCGGTTATTGACATTGCTATGCGAGAGTTTAAGGAGTGTGTTGATGAGATCAAGGTGTCAGATATTAATAGGACTGGGCTGCATTTTAAATGGAATCAGAAACCTAAAGGTTTGGATGGTACTTTGAAGAAGATTGATCGCATTATGGCCAATTTGGCTTTTTTAGATTCCTTTGTTGGTGCTCATGCTATATTTCAGCCATATCGTATTTCTAATCACTCTCCCGTTATCCTTAATATTCCTACTTCGTTTAAGTTTAAACCTAGGCCTTTTAAGTTTTCTAACATCCTTGTGCAGAATGCTCAGTTTAAATTTCAGGTTCAGGAATATTGGAGTAAGCCTTTTAGTGGCTTTCACATGTTTCAAGTGGTGAATAAGCTGAAATATCTTAAGAAGCCGCTTCGGAGATTGCTGTTTAATGAGGGTAATATTCATGAGAAAGTCGTTAAACTTTGCCATGAATTGGAAACGGTTCAACGTGCCCTTGATTTGGACCCGTTCAATTATGATATTCGAGAGGAAGAAGGTTGCTACCTTAATGCCTATAATGAAGCTATTCTTACCGAGGAGCGTTTTCTTAAGCAAAAGGCGAAAGTTGATTGGCTTCGTGAGGGGGATTCTAATTCTGCTTATTTCCATAAGGTGGTTAAAAGTAGAAAGGCTAGGAGTCGGATTGATTCTATTAGTGATGGTAATGGTGTTTTGTATGTGGATGATCAAGTTCCGAATGCTTTTGTTAGTCACTTTACTTCGTTTCTTGGTCAAGAGGGATTATCTGTTCCGTTTGATGCTGAAGACCTTTTCTCTTCTACTCTTGATCCTCATGTAGCGTTGGATATGGTTCGTGATGTTACTCCTAAAGAAGTTAGAGATGCTATTTTTTCTATGGGTGATGATAAATCTCCTGGTCCGGATGGTTTTTCTGCGGCGTTCTTTAAGGGATCTTGGGATATTATTGCTGACGATATAACTAGAGCAGTTCAGGACTTCTTTGTTAATGGTAAGCTTTTGAAAGAGGTTAACCACACTATCATTGCCCTCTTGCCTAAGGTTAATTCTCCTACCCGGATTACTGATTTTCGGCCTATATCATGTTGCAATGTGTTGTTTAAGTGTATTAGTAAGATTATAGCTAATCGGATTAAGGATTGTCTTACTAATTTGGTTGGGTCGAACCAATCTGCTTTTGTTCCTGGTCGTCGGATATCGGACAATATTTTGCTTACTTAGGAGCTTATGCATAATTATCATCTTGATCGTGGTTCATCTAGGTGTGCTTTCAAAGTGGACATTCAGAAGGCGTATGATACGGTTGATTGGCAGTTTTTGCGTAATACGTTGATCAGTTTTGGGTTTCACGTGCGTATGGTTCATTGGATTATGGAATGTGTTTCTACCACTTCTTTTTCGATAAGTGTGAATGGTATTCTGCATGGTTATTTTAAAGGCAAACCTGGGCTTAGGCAAGGAGATCCGCTTTCTCCTTATTTGTTTACTCTCGTCATGGAGGTGTTATCGCTTATGCTCCAACGGAGGGTTAGGGATTCTGGGTTATTTACTTACCATCACAAATGCTCTCAATTACGTATTACTAATCTTTGCTTTGCAGATGATTTGTTTTTGTTCGCTCATGGTGATGTTGATTCGGCCGGGGTCATTATGGAGACTTTGGAAGAATTTAAGCACGCTTCTGGTCTTACGCCTAGTTTGCCCAAAAGCACGGCTTATTTTTGTAATGTTCTTAATCATGTAAAAATTGCTATTCTTCAGATTCTTCCTTTCTCTGAAGGGGTGTTGCCTGTCAAGTATCTTGGGGTTCCTTTGATTACTAAGCGGTTGATTTTTAGGGATTGCAAGGAGTTAGTAGAGCGGTTATCTAATCGTATCAAGGATTGGTGCAACAAATCGCTGTCGTTCGCTGGTCGCTTACAGCTTATTCAGTCGGTTTTGTCGTCTATGCATATTTATTGGGCTTCTATATTTATTCTCCTATCTAGTATTGTTCATGACCTTGAGCAGCTTATGCGAGGATTTTTATGGAGTTATGGAGATGGTGCGAGGGGTTAATCTAAGGTTGCGTGGGAAGTTGTTTGTTTGCCTAAGCATGATGGCGGTCTTGGTATTCGTCGCATTGTTTCATTTAATAATGCTCTCATTGCCTCTCATATTTGGCGCTTGTTTACTTGTAAGGATTCCCTATGGGTTAAGTGGATCCATATGCATAGGTTGAGGGGGCGTAACTTTTGGGATACCCCGTGTCGGGGTAATATGACATGAAGTTGGCGGAAGATTCTTCAGCTTAGACCGCTTGTTCGTAGGTTCTTTTGGTGTAAGCTGGGTGATGGGCAGTTGGCTTCTGCTTGGTTTGATCAGTGGTGCCCGGAGGGACCTTTATCTCTTGTTGTTTCTTCTAGAGACATACATCGTGCGTGTTTTTCTCCTAGTTCTACTGTTCGTGATGTGCTTAATGGGGATTCGTGGTCGTGGCCTACTAATTGGACTAACCGAAATCCTGGTATTATTTCTATTACGGTCCCTAGTTTGATTGATGATTTGGAGGATAAGTTATTTTGGCGTTCTGACGATTCCATAAAGCCATTTTTTGTTTCTCTTTTGTGGGAATGTATTCGCTCAAGGGGTCCTCAGGTGGATTGGTATTATCTTGTTTGGTTTTCTCATCGTATCCCGGCATGCGTTCCATCTTTGGTTGGTCTTAAAAAGGCGTTTACGGACTCAAGACATGTTGAGATTTCATGATGGCTAGAACGACCCTAATAGTGCTACGTTGGTGTGTCCTCTTTGTAGGACGCAACATGATTCTCACGATCATCTTTTCTTTGATTGTGTGTTCTCTTTTCAGGTTTGGTTGTCTTTGAAGTCGTTTGCAGGTTTGCAGGATATCCCGGATTCGTTGGATGATGTGACTCGATATCTCATTCCCTTATCGGAGTCACGGTCGGTTAAAAGTCTTGTCTCCAAGCTTCTTTTTGCGGCTTCTTCATATTTCATATGGCAAGAACGGAACAACAGGATTTTTAAGCGTCAAAGCAGATCGGAAGGTCAAGTTATTGATATTATCAAGTCTACGGTTCGACTTAAGCTTCTCACATGCAAATTCAAGAAGACGTCGAATACTAGAGATCTGATGCGGATTTGGTAGTTGCCTATTTCTCTTTTACATTCCTAATGGAGGGTTCCAATGTTGAAGATTCTTGGCGCTGGAGGGTTTTTTTTGGGTAAAGGGGAGTAATCCTGCACCATGGTAAAATATATTAACCAAAACATTTAAGTACAACGGATGAGAGTGAATCTCTCACCTCGACCCGTTACATGGGCAACAGACACACACTAAAAGTGCATTTTAACCAAACATAAGAAAGACATGCCAATCTTATGAACTACCAAACATTCAAAATTACTTCCTACCGCGACCTAAGAGACTAACATCATACATGTCACACATATCCTCCAAGTGTCTCGATAAATCGTAGACTTGAGCAGAATAATCATCAAAGTCTTCAAGCTCTAGTCCCCCACCTCCCCCAGACGCCAAAAATGACGCCATAGGGTTATCCGGCTCCAAAACCTCATCCTCTTCACTATCAGAACAAGTCACATTCCCGACTTTAGAGAACGGATTACTTACCTTAGTAGCAGAAGTAGTCATAGTCTCCGGAGGCTTAATAGGTGCATCAATATCAACCCAAGATTCCTTTCCCCGAGAACCATCCATACTTGCTTCCTTAGTAAAACCATAAGAATTCCCAATCTTCGCCTCATCATTAGTAGAATCAACCACAGTACTTGGGATGCCCGTATCATCATGCACCACAAGAGTCCCAAAAGAGTTAGAATTAACTCTAGCAGCTTCCGGTGGCTTCGTCTTAGCAACATAGACCTGCTTCCTAGGTGCAATTCTAGGACCTTTACCCATATTAATACCACTAGACATCTTCGCACCTTTGGGTTTGGCTTTCCGATTCTGCACCACCTTAAAACCATCATCAAGTTCTTCCACAGTCGAGGTAGGAGCGACATCATTATGCTCCTTAGTATTCTTAGGACAACAAGCAGTATCATGCCCAAACACATTACATTCCGCACAATGTGGTGGCTTCCATTCATATTCCACCTGGATACATGCCGTAGTAAAACCACTATCGTCCTTTTTAGGGATCACCATAGTCACCACATGCTTTAGTTCAGATTCTGATGATAATTCCACAAGAGCACGTGCAAAACTTATGCGACCCCAAGAATCAACACACATAGAACTAGTAAAAGCATCCAACATAATTCGTTTACCCACCTGAGTAGCAATTAAGCTCAACCCGTCCTCCGAATATGCAAGTAATGGCACATTATGCAATTTAATCCACACGGGGACTTTGGTAACCTCACTTTTAGACAATAACACATCAGGTGTCCACTTAGTGAGGATGAGAGGAGAGTTACGAATAATCCAAGGGCCCCGTTGAAGGAAAGTATCAACACCCTCTTTAGAATCAAACTTAAAAAGGAACACACCATCGTCATTCTTCATAAGTTTCTTTAACCTAAATTTACCCCATGTGTTAGTGACGTAGTTTTGGACCAAAGGAAACGCAATATTCTTACCAACAAAGAAACCAACAAGAGTATTGTCATAACGGTTGAACACACCCTCCATAGCAGCTTTAGGGAGAACCGTATCATGATTAGCAATATGCTGCTCATTCACCAGTAGTCGAAAGTTAACTTTCTTAGCAACACGTTCCGGGTTTAAAACATTAGCAAATGACCTTACTTCATTAGGCACTTTGTCACTATCTTGCACATTATGACCAGAATTAGACTCATTGACCACATTAGTAGGTACAACAAAATTATCCACCTTCGAAGCAGCAACACTAGGAGATACCAAATTCGAGTTCAAACCAGATTCATGAGCATTAGCGTTAGACTCAAGTCCTAAGTCAGATTGTTCCAGGTTGGGAGTGCTCAAAACAGGTTCAACCGGATCCCCAAACAGATTACCATCGTCATTGTTAGGGTTACGAACCACCCTAGCAGCTTTTCGAACCTCATGAACAGTAGTACCACCATCAGTTGCATGCTCACCTTTGAGACGTTTTAATCTAGCCTCCAACGCGTTAATATCCAGCGAAGCATACGGATTAGATTCCTTACTCAAACCAACTTGATCGGCCAAGTTGGTGGCTGGTTTAGCAGCCTTCCTCGACGAACCATCTTTGTTAAAAAACCCTTTCTCCATCTCTCGAAACCCCACAAACAATCACCCAATAAATACTTAAAATGATCAGACCAGTAGCAAACATATAACGACCAAAACTTAAGTGAAACCCTAACTGAAAGTTAGGGTTTATATGATAGCGCACCAACACTCTAACCAGCCTCCATAATATGATGATGTATGCAATTGCTTAATCAGGAAACTAGTGACAAACCACCCGAATGTATACGATCAGAACTATGCAACGATTTCTTGTCGCCCAAAAAATAGCAATTTTTTTTTTGGGTAAAAGGGATTTTTCACCCTGGTAAAATGCATTACACCAAAAACGTTGAAGTACAGAAGGATGGGAGTGAATCCCCCATCTCAGCCCTAAAGGGCAATAGACATGCACCAACACAAGTGCAACTTACAAATAAACTAAGCTAAACAAAGCTACTAATCACCAAGAAACACAAAAGAAAAATATAATCTAATTCTTCTTGCGTCCTTGCACCTTGAAGTCTCTAGTAGAACCACTATAATTCTTGGATTTGGAAGCATACATCTCGATATCATCATAGTTTTCAAAGACTTCATCATCACTTTCACTAACCCCATCCACACATGAACCTTGACCCTGAAAAGAAGTAGAGGCCACATGACAAACGTTTGGGGTAACATTCGACGCCTTACTCGTAGAAGCAACATGGTTATTGAAACGCTCCCACAAATCTGCAGTCTTACTACTCGTAGGTACCTCACGATTACAACCTTCAACAGCTTTATCCCTTCCCCCACACGAAGAATCGGCAACATTAGAAGGCTGTGCAATTTGTTCATGTACCGTATCCACATCATCATCACTCCTTAGCACCCCATTAGGTGTACCAAGAGAAAGAGAACCCTCCTTATTCGACTTAAGATCAGCTCCTAAGTTATGTTTGGAAGAGTTCTTTTTCTTGGCAGCTGGTTTTAAGACTGGTCTATACATAACATTAGTCTTAGGTTTAAAACCCCGAGCCCCTATGGAATCCTTACCAACCTCTTTACCAGCCTTATGAGAGTGAACATGACGACCAACACCAACATCCTTAGAAGTCGAAGCACTAGTAACTCGCGTACGTCTAAGAGGACAAAGATCATCATCATGATTGAAGATAACACACTTAGAACACCAAGGCGGCCACCACTCATACTCGACTTCAAGAACTTCCATGTAATGACCCTTATCCTTAGGTAAGGAAATAGCAACATCAATTGATTCCAAAACATCACGATCAGCAGATAACTCAATAAGAACCCGTGCATATGAATAACGACCCCAAGGATTGGTAAACATAGCATTAGTACCCGCATCAAAACGTATAATCCGCCCCAACTGTTTTGCAATCAAACTTATACCAGCTTTAGAATACACAACGGAAGGTACATTATGAATACGAACCCAAACCGGTACCTTAGTCAGTTTCTCCTTTTCCAACCTAGTATTCGGCACCCACTCCCGCAAGAAAATAGGTACCGATTTAATAAACCAAGGACCCCCATCAAGAACCTTAGTCATACCATCCAATGAAGAAAATTTGAAAAGAAAGAAACCATTCCGTAATATAGCGTGCTCCAAGCCGAACTTAGCCCAAGTATGCTTGACATAGTCTTCGACAATCGGAAATGCAAGTCGTTGTCCAATGAAATAGCCATAAAGTGAATTGGTAAATTTCCCACACATATCATCAACGACTTCAACTGGAATAACAACATTGGCTGCCGACAGAAACTTATCATTCGAATACCCCGACTCATGCGACTGATTTGGATTAATAAAACGTTCACCTGAGCTAGGAAAACCAAAATCAGAATGAGTCGAACAAAGAGCCTTACCAGCCATATTCCCTTTAGTTGAACCCGTAACACATCCCTCAAGAGACCCATGATCAACATAAGAACCCGCAACAGTAACCTCATCACTAAAAATCTGATTGGCATCAACCGAATCGTTAAAAGCAACAGAACGTAATAGAGGCATACCATCGGACGCATCAACAGCCTTCTTTAAACGTTTCATACTTTCAGATAATACATCGTTTTGTTGAGCCAATTCAGCCTCCTGCACCATATCTACCTCCAAAGAACTTAACACTTGAACTTTGTCCGATACAGCCACATGTTTAGTTTGAACAAAACATGGGTCATCTTGTGAATTAGAAGCAACCAAATCATGTAGCAACTCAGGCGTATTCACAACAAAATCTGAATTGGCAGTCCCCGCGACGGAAGTCGATGCAAAGGTCGTACTAGGGCTCATCGTCGAAAGGTTCGACTCACCACATCTAGTACTACACCCCGTAACATCAGCAGTAACGTTAATGCAAGTTGGACTACCACTCGCATTCAAAACAGAATCACATGCATCAGCAGCTACAACCGTGACAGTAGCAGCTACATCAATATTAGGATCGCAAGAACTCCGAACATCATCAGCTACATCCGAAGGACTCACAACAGAGGTCACATCAGATGAGATTATAGTATCACATAAAGACATATCAATGTTCGCAACCTGACAAACCCCCTCATTCCCACTTACAACCTCGTTAGTAGTATTTTGACACATAAAGAGTCGCTATGGGTGCAATGGATCCATTCGTATAAACTTCGTGGGAGAAGCTTTTGGGATGTCCCTTGTTTGGGGGATGTTAGCTGGGGTTGGCGAAAGCTTCTTGCCATTAGACCCAAGGTTCGTCCTTTTATTTGGCATAAGATCAATAATGGGAAGGACACTTCGGTCTGGTTTGATATGTGGTGTCAGTTAAGCCCGATTCGTAATTTACTTACTGCTAAAGATATTGCCCGAGCGGGGTTTAATTTATCTGACTCGGTTTATGATATGATTGCAACTGATGGTTGGCGATGGCCGTTGGACTGGGTATCTAGATTTCCATTGTTAGCAGCTCTCCCGGTTCCTACTCTAAATGATACTGACGATGGATTATTATGGCGCAACCTGGATGAAAACTTTAGTTGTTTTTCAGTTTCGGGTGCATGGGAAGCTCTGCGTCTTAGGGCTGATTTGGTTGAATGGTGTAATGTTCCTTGGTTCTCTCATTGTATTCCAAGGCATGCTATACATTTGTGGCTCGTTATTAAGCAGAAGCTAAAGACTCAGGATAGGATGCGACAATGGGATGTTGGTCCTGACGTTGATTTGGCCTTGCTTAGATGCCCGCTTTGTGAATTGGTTCCGGATTCTCATTCTCATTTATTTTTTGAGTGCCAATTTTCTATGCAGGTTTGGTTTCAGGTACGGGTGTTGTCTGGTATGGATGCGGTCCCACCTTCGTTGGAGAGTGTGGTTACTGTTCTTATTCCCTTATCTAAGGGGCGATCGGTTAGTAGTATCATTTCTCGGTTGTTGCTTGCTGCTACTACTTACTTCGTTTGGATGGAGCGCAATTCTAGGCTATTCAAGCGTAAGAAGTCTTCTGTTGCTGAAGTGGTTAGCATCATTGTCTCTACTATTCGGTTGAAGCTGGTTACTTTCAAGTTCAAGAAGCTAACCTCGCGGTCTCGGTTGATTCTGGATAAATGGAAGATTCCAAGTATATGTATTTCACACGAAGGGAGTGCCGGGTAAGGGTTGTACTCTTTTTCCCTACTCCAAGGTTTTTCCCTTTGGGTTTTTCTTGGAAAGGGTTTTTAAGGAGGCAAACTTCCTGGGTTAACTTGCTCCCTTCGTGGAGTGGCTGGATGCGGGACGCTCGCTTGTTACAAGTTTTTTTACTTGTTTATGCCTAGTTTGTTGATGTTAAATAGCTAGGTTATGTGTGTTTATGGCATGTCATAAACACTAGTTTTATCAAGCTCTTCGCTTGAGGTTAATGTGGTACTTCAGCCACATTCCATTTGTACTTAACATTATTTTTTGGTTATATATTTACCGGGGTAAACCCCTTTACCCAAAAAAAAAAACCTCGTTAGTAGTATGGTAACATGAAACCCTAACCACCTTATTGACCATGGAGACATCATGAGACTCAGAATCCATCTCTTTAAGACGAGCCATACGGTCACGTAATGCATCCAAATCTACTGTAACGTCCAATCTGGATGACTGATTCGAATCGAGCAGACCCGTAACTGCCCCCAACGTAGAAATAAACAATCCCTTTACCATTCCTCTAAAAACCCACTTTCAGTTATAAAGACACAATCAAGTAATAGATATACCCTATAAACAAGGTACGTACAGATCTTTGCAATTGAGCATGTAACGCCTAAAGTATAATATAGTTTAAAGAACAATTGTATTACCATGCAAAACATGACAAAGTAATAAAGCAGCGAATGAATCTATAGATGTCCACCATCCCACAATTGATATATAGCCCAATCAATAGCCACCGTCCCACGAAAGTGAAAGGATAAACAATTAAAGAGTGATAAACAATAGTAATTAAATCGTAGGGAATGTAATGTTATCGCCGTTTTTTATTTTGTCGCCACCTGGAGAGAGGAACCAATTAGGGTTTTGGTAGGTTCATAAAAATAGCAATTGAAACCCTAACAAAAACGATTCACCCAAGATCTCCCTTAAACCTGAAAAACAAGCAGCGAATGGAATATACCAATGATAACCAGAAGGATAGATCACTAGGAGATCCAATTCGATCCAAGAATTAAAGAAAAAAGGCAGATTTGATGAAAAAACGATTTAGAATAGGTTAGGGTTAAAAATCGCCACTTGAGAGAACTTTTAGGGTGTTTTTTCTTTCTATTTCTTAAGGGTTTGTTTTTTGGCGCTGGAGGTTGGTTGATAGAGGTGTGTCGTTTGCTTATGCTATTGGAGGTTGGGGTGTTTCGTTGGAGATCCAGCTGAGTGTTGTACTCTTTTTTTGGGTAAAAGGGTTAATTCACCCCGGTAAAATATATTACGCCAAAAATATTGAAGTACAAAGGATGAGGGTGAATCCCTCATCTCAGTCCCTTAGGACACTTACAGACTCTCCTATAGGAATGCAACATCATTCCTATAACTTACAATATAAGCATGACAGACCACACTTATAACTAAACATCATACTACAACGATAAAAAGAATAAGAATAAATGCACTTCAAGTAGAAATACTTGAATCTTCAGGTCACCATAGTAGTCCAAACTTCCAGCGTCGTCCAAATATACAATACCATGGTCCTCAAATTGAAGTGCAGTTCACAAGTTTCACACAACGGTTGGTGAGAGACTCTAAAAGCACGGATAGAGCAGCAAGCTCAAAACTCGCTCCAAAGGTGCATGTTGAGATGCAAAACTGAACACCAATAAGAATAACCAACAAATACGTATAAAAACAACGCACATCCACAATAGCAGCTCCTAATCATCATTGACCACTCGTAGAAGTGGTTCTAGCATCAACGAATATGACCAATATGCAAAGAATCTGCCATAGACTAACATAGGTCTAATAAACCCTAACTTTTCAGCACAATACTCCACCCATATCATCAACAAATAACAGCAAAAGGAGCAAAAATCGAATCACGGTTGCTATATTCATAGGGTTTAACCCTAACTTTCTGCTACAAATGATAATCAAACCCCATGCGACTGTAATTATTGTTACGCATGATGCACAACAATAACAACACAATAAGAATGTATTCCAACGCAATAAGGGATCAGAAATATGAGAATAGGGTACTGAAAACCCTAACTGCCAAACAACCAAGAGACCTTGAAACAAGCATCACAAGCAATCCGACGCTCATGAAACATAATTAATAATCAAAATCTCACAAACCACGTCCCAAGAACTGTTATTAATAATGAATGTAGAATCCACAGCTCGGAACTTAAACAAAACGAAACATAGGGTTCCGCAAACCAACCCTAACGTACCACAAACTTCTCAGAGATGCACCAAATAAGAATGAACATCAACAATAAAGATCTGAGAATAACCGATCCCTGGTTTTGAACAAGAACCCAGAGAAACTTGACTTCCACTCTCCAACCCACGTACACGAATACATAAACTGCTACACATGCAGTTTAAATCCACATCCATGTCAAACGTACAGCAGATTACCCACATCCATGTCAAACGTACAGCAAGAAAAATTGAAACCCTAAAAAATTAGGGTTGCGTTCCAGTAAAGAGTACACCATCAAGACAGTAGAATAATAAAACCACAAAGGTTTATAAGCGTGATGAACAGATCCAATACGATTGAAAAACCGCCATAAGGAAACCCTAAAAACAAACGATCTCATAATCCTATTAATTAAACCGACAAAGGAATAAAAAACAGAAAAGAGATAATCGTTTTAGGGTTTTAAAATTAGAAGCGATTTCAAAACGTATATAAACAGGATAGATGTAGCACGCCCCATTCCATATGATAACAGCCACCAAACCGATTGCATATCATTCCAAGGAACAATAGAGAGGCGGTTATAGTGGCTATATTTGATCGGAAAAGAAGGGGGTAGGGGCGGCCGAAAATCACCCAAGAGGGGAGAGAGAATTATGATCGTGGCTAAGTGTGCTGTACTCTTTTTCCCTACTCCAAGGTTTTCCCATTGGGTTTTTACTTGGAAAGGGTTTTTAAGGAGGCAGGCTCATTTGATTCATCAATCTCCATCGAAGAGGTGGGCGGATAGGTGGTGTCATTCATGTGTTCTTAGATGGATGTTCCCTGTAGATGTCTTAGCTTTTGTATTCCATTGCTTTTGTAACGCTTAGTGGCATGTCTCTAGCGATTTTCATTGGTTGTTCAAGCTTAGCTTGAGGTTAATGTGGCACGTCAGCCACATTTCATTGTACTTATTTGGTTGATTATTAATATATTTTACCAGGGTGAATCCCTTTTACCCAAAAAACTCAGCCAAAAGTCAATAGAGGAGACACCGCTCATAGCAATCACGGAAGAACAAGGGTACACATGGATGACCCCGATATATGAGTACCTGGGAAAAGAGATACTCCCAGCTGAGGAAAAGAAAGCACGGGAAATTAAAAGAAAATCACAAAGATTTGCAGTCATCAACGGGACACTTTACAAGAAGTCTTTTCTCGGACCATGGCTACGGTGTGTAGGACCCCTCCAAGCTACGTATGTGCTAAGGGAAATTCATGAAGGGTCTTGCAGCATGCATGCTGGAACAAGGTCCGTAGTGGTGATAAGGATTTAAAACGTACACTTTTAAGGGGTTATTTAAGCCCTTAATCGACCATTTTTATATCTATTACTGCTTAATTTCGTTCCTTTTCACTTTTTAGGTCTCTTGGGAGCAAAATGCTGGAATGATGCTTATTTGGACAAAAAGGAGTGAATACATGAAGAAAATGGCAAAGTAAAGATCGAAGCCACTCAAGCTGCTCAAACTGAACCTGACGGCGTCCCAATTAAAGGGCGATGACGTCCCTCTATACGGATTTGATAATTACATGCATTAGACGGCTCAGTGGAATTTTTGCTCATAACACCTGACAGTGTCATGCTTTGAAGAAGAAGGGCGTCACTCAGACTTTTCATCTCAGACGGCCCAGATCCAGAACCAAGGCGACGTCCCATACGAAGCCCGGCGGCGTCACAACTCCAACTACGCCGTCCCATCGATAACTTAGCCAAGACGAAAACCCTAATGACGACGATCTGACGGCGTCCCACCTGCGACGCCGTCGCAAGTGTAAATCTATATATAGAATTCGATTTTTCTGCATTTAAAGAGGTAGAATTTTGGAGTTAAAAGCCTAAACGTTTGTAGTCCGACTTGGATAGTATTTTAGGGTCCCAAACTCTATTTTACACATTAAGATAAGTGTTTTAATCCATTAGTATCATTACGTCCTCCATTGAATGTGTGTATGCTTGTTTGTGTTTAACATGTCTAGCTAAATTTCTTGTGTGTTTGCTTAGATCTATGAAAGCTAGTCGTTAATTATTGATTGGTGGTCTCTTATCTTAATTGTAATTGACTTAGGAGTGCAACTAGGCTATCGTTGTGTTTAAATGCTTGAATAATCTTTGTGAACATTAGTTTATGAATCACTTAGCGGATTTCGTAGTCTAAACATCTAAAGATAACCTTAAAGTTAGTTTATGATTAATCTAGCGGATTTCGTAGGCAATAACCTAAAGGTATTCTCAAAGAGTTAGGGCATAGGCACACTCTACGACCTTAGAAAACACAACGCGTTAAGAAGGACGTGACAATTCAACCAACAATAAAAGATAACTAGGGAATAATAGTATCTAGGTAAACACATTTTTAATCATCGTACGAGCACACATTAAAAAGACATAGCTACAGTATTAGATAATAGATAGTAGAAGTAATCGGTAGAAGTACCACCCCCCAAACCAATTGCCCCGAGATTTTACCCTTAGCTTTCCAAAAAATCAATAAAAGTAAAAAAAAAAAAAAAAAAAAAAAAAGAATCATCCTCAACCCACCTTAGCGTAATACACTTCTTGCTAGCATTCCTATTCCTCTAGAGAACGATATCAATACCCGAGGCTTACCCAATACTACACTACAACGATTAGGTTCACTGCCTAGGGTGTTGAAAAACTTGCTCGACGAAAAGGAAGTTCATTTGACCCCGAACGCGCTTCGTACACGCATCAAGTTTTTGGCACCGCTGCCGGGGAATAGTATAGCTAGTTAGATCTTTATCTCGTTTAGGTTCCCTTGCTTGATTCCTATCAAGTAAGATTTTTTCCCATTTTTAGCTTCCTTGTAGTCTATCCCGCTTCTCCGTGACTTTTTTTTTGGGTAACCGGTAAAATTCATTACAGCAAAAAACATTGAAGTACAAAGGATGAGGGTGAATCCCTCACCTCTTCCCGATCAGGGCTAAACAAAAGCACAAAAGCACTAAAGAGCTACAACCAGCTATCTAACACGAAACACAAAAGAAATGTTTATGACAAGCCATAAACAACAACTAACTATTTCTTATGGCGTCCCCGCACTTTGAAGCCTCCCGAAGAACCACCGCTATACTTGGAATTAGTAGAATAATGAACAATATCATCATAGTTTTCGTAGACTTCATCATCACTTTCCTACCACCTCCACTTGAGTCTTACTAGAACTCGAATCCTTATAATGAACATTATATTCTTCTACACTATTATCTTCATTATAAGAGCATTAAAAGAGTTCTTCAAAGAGACACTATTAACATCAATAGGACTAGATTTGTCACCATCATTTACAAGCTTGTCACGCAAAACCTTAGGATGAGATGAAGACGCCTTATCACTAGGCTTACTTACGGGTCTATAATAGTAGTTAGGCTTAGGCTTATTTAAGCGGATACCTCCTATAGGCCGAGACCCTTTACCCAAAAAAAGGATACTTAGCCTGCTGCTTACCCTTGCCATTCTTGTGTTTTACATCAATAAAACCATCATCATGATTAGCAGACAAAGAAGCATCTTTACAATTTTTTGGACAATGCTCATAAATATGACCAAAAATATTACATACCGAACATCGGGGAGGTTGCCACTCCTATTCAATGTCAATAGTTTCCAACGAATGGCCAGCCTTATTGAG
The DNA here is from genome assembly GCA_019973895.1 of Chrysanthemum seticuspe. NCBI lineage: Eukaryota > Viridiplantae > Streptophyta > Magnoliopsida > Asterales > Asteraceae > Chrysanthemum > Chrysanthemum seticuspe. Next base: position 136,371,125 of record BPTQ01000002.1, read on the forward strand.
GAAAGGAATAGCGATAACCAAAGAATCCCTTAAAACCATACCTGACGACACCTCTATAAGAGCTCTCGCATAACCAGTTTGACCCCACGATTTCAGACACATATCACTCGTATACGCATTAAGCATAATAGGCTTACCAATCATAATACCAATAAGGCTCAAACCCACTTCAGTATAAGCAGCAACCGGTATATTATGAAGCTTAACCCAAACAGGAACATTCATAATCTCATCTTTTTTAAGAACGGAGTTGAGATCCCATGTATTCAAGATGATAGGAATCGTACGAATGAGCCACGGGCCGTTCTCTAGAACTTGTTCCATGCCCTTTCGAGTTGTGAATTTGAAAAAGAAAAAATCATTTTTCAGCATAACACGTTCAATTCCAAACTTAGCCTAAGTATTTTTAATGTAGTTCTCAACAATAGGAAATGCTAACCTCTTCCCAATAAAATACCCATAAAGCGTGTTCACAAATCGATTATTAACCTCTTCAACTGATTCTAATGGAATTGCCAAATCCGCATGATCAACAATTTCATTGGATGTTATGGAACAGAAATTTACCTTTAGCTTGCATGGAGCATCGATAACAATTGACGCAAATGAATTATGAAGACCAGTATCAGCCCTTGACTCACTCGCATCAGTACCATTATTTCCCAAGACTGATTCTATACCAACCGTAGGTTTTCCATGCTTGCCACTCACCTCCTCGTTAATCAGACCTTCCTTTTGTGTACTTGCTGCCACACTCGACTCCCCACCCTCATGAGAAGAAAGGGTCTGATTGGCAGGTTGCGGCTCAAAAGAAACAGCCTTACGAGGTAATCTACTCGAACGAATCATGTGCCCGTCCACATTCCTAATCTTCTTCGCCAATGAATTCAGCAAGGGGAACTCATACTCCCCCTCATCATCATACAAAATAGCCCCTATAGGTCTCGTTATATCAGCATTAGCATCATTACCCTTTAAATTCAGATTTGCCAATCTATCCATACGCGATAATATGAAGAATCAACACAAAAACCCTACACTCCCACGAACCAGTAACGAGACAAAAAAAAACAAGAACACGATCAGGGACGATGAAACCCTAACCGACCTCCATAGTAAAACAATGATAGCGCAATGATGTTCCAAAAAACAATGAATAAAATGGCGGCTAGCCCTAGAAAATGATTCAACCCTAAAAGAATGATACCGCAACCAATAAAAAACTGTTTAGGGGTACAATCAAAGATTAGTAAACCAAAAACAAGAGTTTTATGAGGTTTAGGAATCAAATAAGATAGAGAAAAATGGATTGATTGAAGAGGTGGGTTGGTCGCCATTTTCCCAGAGAGAATTAGGGTTTTTTCATCTAAAATGTTCACCCCTTCTTTGTGACTTTGTTAGTAACCCAGTCACTTTTCATTATGAAAGGTGATAACCCACCAAACAACAACTCACCATCAAACAACTACCCATATAGTCATAGTAAAAACCAAAAGTTCTCTCCCCTCTAGGGGCGATTTCAGCCACCTCTATCCCTTCACTTCCGATCACATAACCACCATCAATCTGCCTCTCTTTCCCTCTATTTTGAAGGATATGCAATCGGATTTGATGTGTTGTTGATTTCTGGATAGAGGTGTATTGATTTTTTCCTGAAATCTTCCTTATCTTCTGGTGATTTGAACCCTAAATCATTTTTTAGGGTTTTGGTCACATATTGGTTTTTAAATCGATCCCTTTATCTGACCTTCATGGGTTGGTTTTATTTAACTACTTATAATACAAAGGGTCGATTGGGTTTTTATTCCCTAAACGATTAATAAAATGATTTTGGGTGATTGTGAGGGTCTTTAACCCTAAACGATTACTTTTATTTTTTTCAATCGGTTTAGGGTTTTGTGGGTTCTGGTACGATCGTCAAGGCTACATGGTATTAATTTTCTACGATTTGCTTCATTGGTAAAGCGTGGCATGTTCATGATTTTGAACCCAGTCGGTTTTCATTGATCGACTATATTTAACATGGTGCGTTTTGGATTGTGTTGTTACTATACGCTCATGCTTATGGAACCCTTTTTAGGGTTTCGATTTTCTTAATGGTTTAATGATTGATGGTGCTGCGGCTGTTCGTTATTATGTATGGTAGCCCTTATTAGGGCTTGGTTGTTGGCTGCGAGTTCTTGATCAGATGGTTGTTACCGGTATGTGGGTTTTGGGAGAGATGGAAGTCACATTGGCTGGTCGTTTCTGCTTGCTATATTCTCAATCACTTTTTGCGGCAGATTTGATCGTGTTTTGGAAGGTAGGGTTGGTAAACTCTACTGCTGCTAGTTCTATGGCGTGATAGGTCTGTTTGGGACAACTTCATGCCATTGATGGAAGTTAAGTTGTGGGGGCTCTTGTTCAAAACCCCAATCATACAATCATGGATCTGTCATTCTCATTCAATTTGGGTCTTGTGTTTGTATATGATGGAAGTTAGGGTTTGTTAATCCTATTTCATTCGTTAATTGGTCATCATGCTTGGTACTTCATAGTGATCGGTTTTGCATCTAAACATGCACCGTTGGAGCAAGTTTGTGCTTGCTGCTCTATCTGTGGTTTTAGAGTCTCTCACCAACCGTTGTGTGAAATTTGTGAACTGATTCTAAAATTTGATGACCATAAGTGGGCAAGTTAGAGGTTTCTCCATGGAAGATTGATGGTAGTTCTATGATGGCTATGTTATTGGTGCTACATTAGTGAATCATGTTTAATTCCTATTTTTATTCACTTGTATAGTCATTGAATGTGGTAAGTGGTATTATGTAAGTTATAAGAATGGCGTGTCATTCTTATATAAGAGTCTATAAGTGTCCTAAGGGACTGAGATGAGGGAAGTCACCCTCATCCTTTGTACTTCAATGTTTTTGGCGTAATATATTTTACCAGGGTGAATTAACCCCTTTACCCAAAAAAACAACTACCCACCACTCGATCCAACTTTTGCCAACCAACTTCGAGCTCGTATTGTTAGTGAAATTGGAGAACTTAAGAAATTGAATAGGATAATTGAAAGTGCACTTGAGAAAGCCCTTAAGGAATCCACTAGTACTTTAGATAGTGATTCAACCACGAGCGATGATTCGGAGGATGAAATTGGAGAAGGTATAAGGTATTGGAAATTATGGAGGGTAGTGAGGAAGAAGAACTTAGGGAGTATTTCGAGTCATACCCTAACAGAAAGGAAACCGCCTATCACTATAACGTAGTTAACTACCCGCGACCACCTTTCCAGCCATGCATAAAAAAGGGTGACCCTAAAAACATTAAGATACCGTGCATGATTGGATACTCATATAGGGATCACACTTACATAGACTATAAGGCACCCATGAGCATAATGTCTAGGCTCTATTACAATTGGATCATGAGGATAAGTTAGGACCTAGGAGAGATCCCCTTTACCCTAGGAAAGTAAGTAACTATGTTGGGAGAGCTAGAGGATTGCATGTCTTTGTAGGTAATTTCACATATAGGTGTGATTTCATGATCTTGGAAGATGTTAAAGGCATAATTGATGGATTCTTAGGAGAGTGATACTTGGGAGACCATTTATTGAGGAATCCATGATGGTTTATGATCAAGAGGAAGGAATAGCCAAGTTCTCAAACGGGACCGAATGTGTTAAATATATAATACCCTACAAAAATAAAAAGTTTAAGGGTATTGATGATTTAGATGTAGACAACATTCCGGCTTTTGAAGTAGATTGGGAGAACAAGGTTTACTACACCGCTTGTCTAGAGTTAGGCCCTGAATATATTTGTGATGAAAGAAGAGTTAAGGAAATCGAATGGGCATCTAAGATAAGGAACGTAGGAGCACGACTTCGAGTCTAGCTACAAGACTTATAAATAAAGAAAAACTATTCGTGGGAGGCAACCCATGCTTAATTGTTTGCTTGTTTGTGTGTCATATATCTTTTTCATTGTTGTTTATTCTCATGTTTGAATTTGTGAAAATGCTTTATTTTGTCTTTAACCTCGTCTTAATTACATATAAAGGTATTTAAAAAACCCTAATATTCTCTCTCCAAAGGGGGCGATTTCCGGCAGCCTTTTCCCCTCCTATTTCGGATCAAAACATGGCCTGTTAAGCGCCTCTCTTTTATTCATCATGAATATTATGCAATCGGTTAAGAGGTTGTTATCATTTGGGAAGGGCGTGCTACACTATCCTTTGATTTTTTTTAGGGATCGCTCTTACTATCTAAAACCTTAATGCGTTTCTCTTTTCTTGATTCTGTTTTGTCTCTTTTATGAGACGGATGGGATCAATTTGTATCTAGGGTTCTGGATATTTGGTTCATGGGGATCGATCGTTTGTGGTATACTCCATTATGATCGATCTGTTTACCTCCTGTTTTTATTGACGATCTGATTGAGGTGATATTGGATCTAGGCTTCACGATTATAAAACCTTGGTGGTTTTTATTTTCTATCCGTTTCTTGGGGTGTTGAACGGAACCTTATTTTTTTAGGGTTTCGTATTACTGTACGTTTTGTAACAGGTTCTATTGCCATGTTCGTGGGTTAGGGAGATTTGAAGTCAATTTTATGTTGGTTCTTGTTCAAAAACCATGGTGGGTAAAAGGGTTAATTCACCCCGATAAAATTCATTACTCCAAAAAAAGTTGAGGTACAATAGGGTGAGGGTGATATCCCTCACCTCAGTCCCTTAGGACACTTACAGACTCAAATATAAGAATGACACACCATTCCTATAACTTACAATAAAATGAACCCTACCAATAATGACAAAAGTACATAAAAATTACAATACTACTCAAGTGAAGCATTTGAGCCTTCTATATCACTATGGCGGTCCACCTTAACTTCCATGAAGAATCCTCCAACTTGCCCACTCATGGATCATCAATCTTGAGATTCAGTTCACAAATGCCACACAAAAGTTGGTGAAAGACTCTAAAACCACGGATAGAGCAGCAAGCAAACTTGCTCCAACGGTGTATGTTTAGATGCAAAACCGAACACAATACATAAACACCAAGCATGATGACCAGTAGCGTATGAACATAGGATTAACAAACCCTAACTTCCAGCATATACAATCACGAGACCCAAGATAAATAAGAGTGCAGCTGATCTGTGATCATGTACATGGGGTTTTGAACAAGAGTCCCCAAAAACTTAACTTCCATCATTGACTCCGCAACCATGCAAACCAGCAACAAAATCAGTCCCAAAAACTATAAGAGTGATTAGAACGAACAATAGCAGCAGGCAATCAGTTTGCACATCAGTATGCACCATCATTAACAACAAGAATGATGCAACGAACCTCCAGCAAGACTTCCATCTCTCCCTTAAACCCACTTCCAATCATAATCAAAACCAACCCTAAACGGGTTAACATGCAGATAATCAAAACCCTAACGAGGGTTTACTTCCAATCGACACAAATAAGAACCTAAAAAGGAATAGGCGTTAATCACACTCCAATCCACCAATCGACCTTGTGATATATGATCAGTATACACCGACCAACAATAAGGATAAGGGACGATTAACTGCCAATCAATAAAACCAAAACCCCACTGATCGAATAAGATAGAAGATTAGATCGATTTTAAAAGTCCTACAATCGTAAGATATATAGGATTAATAAGAACCGACCTAATAAATTAAAGGAAAGTAGTATTCGAGCAGATTACAAAACCAAAAAGATAAAACCCTAAAAATCGATTACTTCAAAGAACCCTAAAAAATTGTTTTCGATTCCACAAACATAATCATGTAATGATTAAACATGAATGCAATCAATTACATAACAGATCGTAGGAAGAAAAACACTTTTGAAGAGCAGATTTAAAGAAAACGATTTAGGGTTCATAAGTCGGCCATCAAAAGGGACGGTTTATGGATAGATAATCGTTAAAAACAGCACACCACTTTCTTGAATCCACAACCTACTAATCCGATTGCATACCAAAGGTAGAGGTACGGTTTAGGAGATTGATTTTGGCTGGAAAAGTGTTGAAAGTGGCGGCCAGAAATCGCCCCTAGGGGAGAGAACGTTTTTAGGGTTATCGTGGGTTCTTACACTTCAAAAACCATGGTGTGTTTCTTCTCAGATCTCTTTTCTTGGGCATAAATCGTATATGGTGTATCTTAAGAGTATGTTGGTAAGTTAGGGTCTGTTTCAAGAACCCTATGGCGAGCATTCCATTGTCCTGATCTGAAGCAGTTAATATTCATCCCTACTTTCTGATCTTGGGACGTGTGTGGGTAGGAGTTGGTTGTTTGGGCAGCCGATTTTGTATGTTAGGGTTTAACCCTATTTGGTCATTATCCACTTGTATTTTTTTTTTGGGTAAAAGGGTTAATTCACCCCGGTAAAATATATTACGCCAAAAACAATGAAGTACAAAGGATGAGGGTGAATCCCTCATCTCATTCCCTTAGGACACTTACAGACTCTCCTATAGGAATGCAACATCATTCCTATAACTTACAATATAAGCGTGACAGACCACACTTATAACTAAACATCAGACTACAATGATAAAAAGAATAAAAATAAATGCACTTCAAGTAGAAATACTTGAATCTTCAAATCACCATAGTAGTCCAAACTTCCAGCGTTGTCCAAATATACAATATCATGGTCCTCAAATTGAAGTACTGTCCACAAGTTTCACACAACAATTGGTGAGAGACTCTAAAACCACGGATAGAGCAGCAAGCTCAAAACTCGCTCCAAAGGTGTATGTTGAGATGCAAAACTGAACATCAATAAGAAAACCCAACAAATATGTATACACCAACGCACATCAACTCCATGATCATGTAATCAGCAAAAAAGAATCAGTTCACAAATTTCGCACAACGATTGATGGAAGACTCTAAAACCATGGATAGAGCAGCAAGCATAAACTCGCTCCAAAAGTGTGCGTTGAAATGCTAAACCAACAACCCCAATGTGATACCGAGCATAGAACATAATCATAGGGTAACAACCCCTAACTTCCAGCTAATACGAACCCAAGACCAAATAAAAAACAGCAAAACATGTCCATGATGATTCGAATAGCACGTGTCATAACCAAGCTAGGGTTTTTGAATAAGTTGCCCTAAAACTTAACTTCCATCTCTCTCTAACCCACGTTCATGGCAGCACCAACATGATAAAACAATGAATACCAAACAATCCGTAGCAACAGATTGACCACCAAGAAACAACCAGATCCATAATCACCATCAATATAAAATATACAAAACCCTAAAAGAGTTTCGTTAATATTAAGCACATCAAACCCATAATAACGCAACATGTTAAATAAATTCGATCAAAACCGAATTGATTCAAAAGCAAGAACATGTTACGCTAACCATCAAGAAGATCGTAGAAAAATCAAACCATGTAATCCATACGATCAAACCAGAACCAATGAAACCCTAATCGCAAACCAACGATTTAAATCGGTTTAATTCGATATAGACTTTAATGCAAAGATTTAGGGTTTCAAACCAATCGATCCTTACATATGTATAGTCGATCAAAACCGACTTAGATATTCAGGAAACACAAGGAACGATGAATAATAATAGGCGGCGAATAACCCTAACAAATCACCATAATCAGCTTTAACCTAAGAAACAAAAAACGAGTGACTAAACCAATGATAACCAATATGATTAATCACTTGAATACTCAGATCGCTCCCTGAATCAAAAAATTAAAAGCAGATTAGATGTTAAAACGATTAAGGGTTTCAACCAGCCTCCTCTTTAATATACCACAACCCTAACACCGATTGCATACTAACTAATCGAATCCTAGGATCAATTAGAAGCAGAGAGGCGATCTTAGAAGTGGTTTATGGCCCGAAAAAGGAGAAGAGGAGGTGGCAGGGAATCGCCCCTAGAGAGAGAAAAAACTAGTATCCACTTGTATTTTGACTTGGTTATGGCAGGTTGTAACGTATGTGATGGTCCATAATACGGTGGCTTGATGGAGGTTATGTTTTGTGGTGATTCGACTTCACTACAAAGGTGGTTATGGTGGTTAGGGTCTTGCATGACCTATGTTTTGCTTTGGCTGATTTGGTGTAGTCACATTGGATTCGATCTCGATGGTTAATTTAAAATCATTTCAGTTGTGGAGCATCGTTTTTGCCATGTGGTTGCTTGATGTAGCCACATTTTGTTGGTGTATGCATGGCTGGGATAAGGTAGGCTTCATATGTCTTCTTATTCTGATTTTGTCATGGCGTTTGGAAGTTAGGGTTTTCATAACCTTATGTGTCTGTTTCTGAACTGCACTTCTTGGTTTTCATTCATATTTTGTGTTGCGGGTGATGAAACTGTGCGGGAGGAGGAAGCATGCTATCTTAATGCTTTCAATGATGCTGTTTTGAAGGAAGAATGTTTTCTCAAGCAAAAGGCTAAGGTTGAATGGCTTCGGGTTGGTGACTCGAATTCTGCATATTTTCATAAGGTCGTTAAGAGTAGGAAAGCTAGGAGTCGAATCGATGCTATTTTGGATGGTAATGGTGTGCAATTGGTGGAGGACCAGGTTCCTAATGCTTTTGTCTCTTATTTTACCTCTTTCCTTGGCCAAGAGGGGCCTATTTTGCCCTTGGATGATTCTGATTTTTTCACATCGACTCTTGATCCTAATGTGGCTTTATATATGGTTCGTGAGATTACGTCTCGTGAGGTCAAAGATGCTATTTTTTCTTTGGGAGATGATAAGGCGCCGGATCCTGATGGTTATTCGGCTGCATTTTTTAAGGGTGCTTGGGATATTATTTCGGATGATGTTACTAAGGCGGTTCAGGAATTTTTTATTAATGGTAAGTTGTTGAAAGAGATTAATCATACTACCATTGCCCTTTTGCCTAAAATCAATTCTCCCACTCGGGTTACTGATTTTAGGCCTATTTCGTGTTGTAATGTGCTTTTCAAGTGTATTAGTAAGATGCTTGCCAACCGGATAAAGGAGAGCCTTAGTACTTTGGTTAGTCCGAATCAGTCTGCGTTTGTTCCTGGAAGACGGATTGCCGATAACATTCTGCTTACTCAGGATCTTATGCACAATTATCACCTCAATCGTGGTCCTTCTAGGTGTGCTTTTAAGGTGGATATTCAGAAGGCGTACGACACGGTCAATTGGCAATTTTTGAGGTGTATTTTGGTTCGTTTTTTGGTTTCACACGCGTATGGTTCACTGGATTCTGGAGTGCGTCTCTACTACTTCGTTTTCTATTAGTGTGAACGGCATTTTACATGTGTATTTTAAGGGTAAGCGTGGTTTCAGGCAAGGGGATCCGTTATCGCCTTATCTTTTCACGCTTGTTATGGAGGTGCTTACCCTTATCTTGAGGCGTCGCGTCCGGGATTATGAGATGTTCACTTTTCATCACAAATGCTCTCAACTTAACATTATTAATCTTTGTTTTGCTGATGACTTGTTCTTATTTGCTCATGGTGATGCTCATTCGGCTGATGTGATTATGGAATCTTTAGAGGAGTTTAAGGATGTTTCGGGCATGTCCCCTAGTTTACCTAAGAGTACTGCTTATTTCTGTAACGTCCTTAATCATGTTAAGCTTGCTATTTTACAGATTCTTCCATTTGTTGAGGGGACCTTGCCCGTGAAGTATCTTGGAGTGCCGTTGGTTACTACTAGATTGATCTTTAGAGATTGTAAGGAATTGGTGGAGAAGTTGTCTAACCGCATCAATGATTGGAGGAATAAATCCCTCTTTTTTGTTGGTCGGCTTCAGCTTATTCATTCTGTTCTGTCTTCTATGCACATATATTGGGCCTCGGTTTTTGTTCTTCCTGCTCGTATTGTGTCAGATCTTGAGCAGCTTATGCGGGGTTTCCTTTGGTGTTCTGGTAATGGTCGGAAAGGTAAATCTAAAGTTGCTTGGGAGGTTGTGTGCTTGCCTAAAAAGGAGGGTGGGCTTGGGATTCATAGACTTGAATCATTTAATACGGCTCTCATTGCTGCTCATATTTGGCGATTGTTCAATTCTATTGATTCGTTATGGGTGAAATGGATTCATACTTATAGGCTTCGTGGTCGTAATTTTTGGGATGTTCCAAGGCGTGGTAATATGTCTTGGAGTTGGCGGAAGATTCTTCAGATTAGGCCTCTTGTTAGGCAATTTTTTTGGTATAATCTTGGGAATGGTTTGAAGGCCTCTGCTTGGTTTGATAAGTGGTGTTCGGTTGGTCCTCTTTCTATTATTGTATCCTCGCGGGATATTTACCGAGCGGGTTTTTGTGATGAAACGGGAACTTAGAAACTAAGCTTATCCTTAATTATTTGTCTTGTCCTCGGTCATTTGTGTAATAAACTATGAGAAATATTCGTTAGGGAAATTTTAGCACCAAATTTAAAATTTTTTATGACATGTACGAGCTAAAACTTTAGTCTTAATAAAGCGTCTCATTGATAGGAGTTATATGACTAGAACAAAAACCGTTTACCACTCAAATTCCACCCCAAAAATGTGAGGTTCGCCTCTAGATCTTTAGGAATAAAGCATTTACCTTTAATGCTTAGAGAGTGTACTAGTAGTATAATAGATTCTAGAACTTGTTTTCTGATGCATTCCAAGATCGCTAGTGAGACTGCACTTGTGTAGTTAGAAATAACTAAATGATAAGAGGCATTAGGATAACCCTTGTTTGAAACCTGTATTATAATTACTTCTTCCACATCGGTCGAGTAGTTTTTTTGGGTAAAGGGCATTCCACCTGGTAAAATATATTACACCAAAAAATGTTTAAGAACAATGGAATGTGGCTGACGTACCACATTAACCGTAAGCAATCGCTTACCACAACCACTAAATCATTTATGACAGGCCATAAATGACAAACTAGCTAAAACCAAAAAACCTACCCACAACCACCTTAAAAACCATTAAAAAATTATGCAAAAACGAAACGAAACCTAACTAAGACGAAAATATTGGAGACCAACAGCCTTTATTTGAGTAGGACAGAGACCAAAATCATCATCATCATAATCGTTGCGATCACCTGTATCCGCTTTCCATTTCTCAGAAAGACTTTGCCTCTTACCGCTACTTCCAGAATACAACGTCCCACTGTGGTCATCAAACACTTCATCATCATCACTGTCAGAAACTACCACATTACCCACTTTAGAGAATTGGTTACCCAGCTTTGGATAAGATGTATATGGAGAAGAAGAAGTACTAGGCTTAGAGGCCTCGACCTGCACCTTCTCTGACAAACCACTCACAACCTGGTCTTGTGATCCTTTCTCCTTCGGCTGAATCCCATCCACATCCTCCTCCACAAAAGAGGCCAAAACATTAAACGAATTAGAAGCCTTCGAGTTCTTACTAGTAGATTGAACCTTAGGATCAATCTGTTTCGGTCTCCAAAAATTTGGTTTAGGCTTATTAAGCCTAACACCTCCAATAGGACGAGGTTGAGACGAAGATGCCACATTCTTCCCTTTGTACTTACGATTCCTAACCTCTGTAAATCCCTCATCATGATCATCCACCGGACTAGAGTCCTTAGTTGCCACATTAACAGTCTCCTTAAAACGATTTGGGCACTCAAAAAGAGTATGCCCAAAAGATTTGCGATCACCACAATGTGGAGGCTTCCATTCATATTCAACATTAATAATCGCTGTCGTAAAACCATTACCATCTTTATTCGGAATAGCCATAGTAACAATGCTCTTTAATTCAGAAATTGCGCTTAGTTCAACTAAGGCACGAGCAAAACTAATACGGCCCCATGACTCAACACACATAGAACTAGTAAAGGCATCCAACATAATAGGTTTTCCTATTTGCGTAGCAATCAAGCTCAAACCATCTTCTGAATAAGCAACCAATGGAACTTTATGCAATTTAATCCAAACTGGTACCTTGGTTACCTCATTCCTATTCAAGAGTAAAGTAGGAGTCCATTTGTTGAGAATAATAGGCGAGTTACGAATAATCCACGGACCTCGTTCCAAAACATGATCCACACCCTCCTTGGTAGCAAACTTAAAAAGGTACAAACCATCACCGTTTTTCATAACCTTTTGCAAACCGTATTTTCTCCAAGTATTTTTAACATAACTTTGAACATTCGGGAAAACAATCGTCTTACCAAGGAAGTAACCAACCAATGTATTCTCATATCGACATAGAACTTTCTCCATATCAGCCCTAGGGAGGACCGTATCATGGGAAATAACACGGTCCTCACTAACCAAAGTCCTGAAATTCACCCTTGGACGATTACGAGTAGCATTTAGAACATTAGCCAATGAATTACAACTATTTTGAGACTCACCCGCTGTTGGATCAGCCCCCTGTTTAGTATCGTCATGAGCAATGTTTGTAACATCCGGTAGATCATTTGAACCAATTGGCGCAACACCTACACCCACATTTACATCAGCTTGTAGAATCTGATTAGTACCATTTTGCGACTGATCACCCAACTGATTAGTATCAATATCATTGCTACCAGGTCCCATCCCTACGTTGTTAGGCAAACTAGTAGCATTATGGACCTGGAAATGAACATGCGAACCCTCATTATTTGGAGCGTTCATGTTCACCTCAAATACTTCTTCCACGACCTGAGTTGGCTTAGTATTCACAACCCCATCATTCATATCACAACCATCTCCATGAATCTGATCATTACTGTTCACAGGAAGCGAATTAGCAGCAAACCTAACCTTCCGATATGGTTTCAATGGATTTCCATCCCTCCCCATGATTTTCCCATCAACATTTTTAGTTTTTGTAGCAAGACCACTTAACATTGAACCCCTCTCTATACCCTCTAAACCCATAAATGAATCAACAATAACAGAAACCACACGGTTAGCAGCCAAGAAATAAAACGAGAGAAACCCTAAAAAATTAGGGTTCCACAAACAAGCAGCCCCCACGCCCTAACCCACTTCTATCATGACAAATAGTAATCAATTATAGGATATGAATTAGAGCACACAAGAAGAATAACAAACACTAAAGAAATACAAATCGCAAAACCCTAATCCACAATAAGAACGACAACCTGATAGAGATTCGTTAAAGCAACATAACCAACGATTAATCAGGTTATAGTAGGATTAAACGATCAGATTTGCAAGGATAGGGGGTCGAGTAATTACCCCACACCCTTGCGATGTACTCATCTTTAGTACACGATACCCCTAGTTAACCCCTCAGAGCCTATCCTTTTCGCGGTTCTCGTGATGTTTCGGTTTTTCAGAATATCAATGAAGAGTATTGTTTACAATCCACCCCCAATTGTACACCCAAATCGCCTTAGCCTACCTTGTATGCACTCAACTTTAGGCATTATTGTTATCATTACTAAACCCTTAGTTCAATTATCTAGTTACTTGCATGGTTTCTAAGTCAAGTCATATCTTTTGTACATAGTTTTGGGATGATTGGGACTCAAGGACAAAAGTAATATTTTATGGAGTGACGTGAAGGAACGTTAAATTCAAATTCCCTTTGTCTACGTAATTAAATACTCCAAGTGTTTTGATCTTTTCAAATCGGGTCAAATTAGTGTTAGAGTAATAAAAACTCAAGTGTAAGGATGCTCCTATAAATCCCTTATATTTTGATGTTATCGTAAAGGATGGTTGAGTAAAAATGTATGCAAAAAAAATGAAGAAAAAACATACGGGCTACCATCCTACATCTATCTTTGTGTTTATGTTTTTCAATTTATGTATGTTTGTTTCAAGTTATCTAGAGTTTAGTGAGTCGTGTCTTGGCTTAGCAATGCCATTCTTTTTTTTTTTTTTTTTTTTGGGTAAAAGGGTTAATTCACCCCGGTAAAGTGTATTACGCCAAAAAACATTGAAGTACAAAGGATGAGGGTGAATCCCTCATCTCAGTCCCTTGGGACACTTACAGACTCTTCTATAGGAATGCACATCATTCCTATAACTGACAATATAAGTGTGACATACCACACTTATAACTAAACATCAGACTACAATGATAAAAAGAATAAAACTACTTGCATTTCAAGTAAAAATACTTGAATCTTCAAATCACCATAGTAGTCCAAACTTCCAGCGTCGTCCAAATATACAATATCATGGTCCTCAATCTGAAGTACTGTCCACAAGTTTCACACAACAGTTGGTGGGGGACTCTAAAACCACGGATAGAGCAGCAAGCTCAGAACTCGCTCCAAAGGTGTATGTTGAGATGCAAAACAGAACACCAATAAGAAAACCCAACAAATACGTATAAAACCAACGCACATCAACTCCATGATCATGTAATCAGCAAAAAGAGTCAGTTCACAAATTTCGCACAACGATTGATGGAAGACCCTAAAACCACGGATAGAGCAGCAAGCATAAAACTCGCTCCAAAAGTGTGCGTTGAAATGCTAAACCAACAACCCCAATGTGATACCGAACATAGTAAAAGAACCAGGTTCAAAAGAACCACGTCCATAGTGAGCACCCTGTCTTCAATGTCATCATTGCTTGACCCGCGAGTGACACCAACTTCCAGCTGCAACCGTAGCAAAACACGTCAAGAGTTGTATCTCCAATCAACTTTATAGGGGGCGTCGAAATTTTTGGAAAATACCACTCATCAACACGAAGGATTCGTCCTCGTCAGAACAGAATCCTAACTCCCATCAAATCGATCACAAAGACCAAGATAAACCATTATTCAGATGTCTTTGATAATCAGATTACGCATAGGGTTTTCAAAACCCTAACTTCCAATGCAACATCCTCTCTCCCATAACCCACGTTCAAACCAGCAGCCTCCATATGGAACGAACCAATAACCAAACCCTAAAGAGGGTTACTTGCAAAAAGATGATATCGAAAGCCAAAAGGCTATCGAATATACAATACAATTCAATATATCGAAACCCTAAATATGGATATACAGAAAACATGTTAGGGTTTCAGCAACCAGAGATCGACCCTAAATAAGTTAGGGAATCGATCCAACCATGTACAAACCCACAGATCGTATAAAAAATAAGATTGTTTATAACAATCATTAAACCGACATAAGGAAGATACGATTGCAATAACCATACAACGAAACCCTAACGAGAATAATAACGATACCCTCAAACAGGATCGATTGAATAAATAATAGTTAGGGTTTCGGTAGAGAGGATTTCTAATAGATTAGGTGAGAAAAAAAAACGCATAACCAACCACCCTAGGAAGAAACCCACCCTGATAACCCGTATTGCATACCAAAGAGGTAGAGAGGACGGATCAGGATAGAGTTTTTGGCCGGAAAAAGAATGAGGGTGGCGGCCGGAAATCCCCTCTAGGGAGAGAATCGCAATGCCATTCTTTTCATGCTTGTAATATAAGATTTTTGACTTGCTACCACTAAATCGCCTATCCAACAAAACCCTTTGTTTCCCTACCGTAAGCCTAACGTTACAACCTTTGAAAAGACCTCTTAGATAGTTGTTCCTAGGTGCTTACGCCAAAGCGGTGGAGGTTTGATCTAGTCTCAAGCCTATGGTAATCTATGTACTATCCCAGGTAATGAGTGTTTATCTTCCATTTCCATTTACTATATTTCATATACACCCGAGAGATGAGAGAATCCAAACACCCCTTGTGAGGTGCTAGTATATAATTTATGTGCTTGTTATGACTATTACGGTGCTTTTACTTGTTTTGAATTATTTTAAACCTATGCTTCATGCCCCCTAACTTATAAATTGATTAGCCAAAAGCACATTTGCTTGAGGATAAGCAAATACCAACTGTAGGGATATTTGATAAGGATTTAAAATGTACACTTTTAAGGGGTCATTTAAGCCCTTAATCGACCACTTTTACATCCATTACTGCTTAATTTCGTTCCTTTTCACTTTTTAGGTCTCTTGGGAGCAAAATGCCGGAATGATGCTTACTTGGACGAAAAGGAGTGAATACATGAAGAAAATGGCAAAGTCAAGATCGAGGCCACTCAAGCTGCTAAAACTGAACCTGACGGCGTCCCTCTATACGTATTTGATAATTACATGCACCAGACGGCTTAGTGGAATTTTTGCTCATAACACCTGACGGCGTCAGGCTTTGAAGAAGAAGGGCGTCACTCAGACTTTTCATCTCAGACGGCCCAGATCCGGAAGCCCAATGGCGTCACAACTCCAACGTGATGTCGTCCCATCGATAACTTGGCCAAGACAAAAATCCTAACGACGGCGATCTGACGACGTCCCACCTATAAGGCGACGCCGTCGCAAGTGTAAATCTATATATAGAATTCGATTTTTCTGCATTTAAAGAGGTAGACTTTTGGAGTGAAAACCCTAAACGTGTGTAGTCCGATTTGGACAGTATCTTAGGGTCCCAAACCCTATTTTACACATCAAGATAAGTGTTTTAATCCATTAGTTTCATTATGTCTTCCATTGAATGTGTGTATGCTTGCTTGTTTAACATGTCTAGCTAAATTTCTTGTGTGTTTGCTTAGATCTATCAAACCTAGTCGTTAATTATTGATTGGTTTTCTCTTATCTTAATTGTAATTGGCTTAGGAGTGCAACTAGGCTATCGTTGTGTTTAAATGCTTGAGTAATCTTTGTGAACATTAGTTTATGAATCACTTAGCAGATTTCGTAGTCTAAACATCCAAAGATAACCTTAAGTTAGTTTATGATTAATCTAGCGGATTTCGTAGGCAATAACCTAAAGGTATTCTCAAGGAGTTAGGGCATCGGCACACCCTACGACCTTAGAAAACACAAAGCGTTAAGAATAAGGACGTGACAATTCAACCAACAATTAAAGATAACCAGTGAGTAATAGTATCTAGGTAAACGCATTTTTAATCATCATACTAGCACACATTAAAAAGACATAGCTACCCGTAGTATTAGATAATAGATAGTAGAAGTAGTCGGTAGAAGTACCACCCCCCAAACCAATTGCCCCGAGATTTTACCCTTAGCTTTCTAAAAAACCAATAAAAGATTAAAAAAAAAAGAATCATCCTCAACCCCACCTTAGCGTAATACACTTCTTGCTAGCATTCCTATTTCCCTAGAGAACGATATCAATACTCGAGGCTTACCCAATACTGCACTACAACGAGTAGGTTCACTGCCTAGGGTGTTGAAAAACTTGCTCGACGAAAAGGAAGTTCCTTTGACCCCGTACGCGCTTCGTACACGCATCAAGTGGCCAGAGACCTGCGTACCGGATACTACTGGCCCACACTATGCATGAAGATGCCCGGAAACTAATCCAAGCATGCAAAAACTGTCAGGTACACAGGCCAGTCCCGAAGCACCCGCAAGAAAAGCTAACACCTATCACTTCTTTTTTGGGTAAAAGGGTTAATTCACCCCGGTAAAATTTATTACTCCAAAAAACGTTGAGGTACAATGGATGAGGGTGACATCCCTCATCTCAATCCCTTAGGACACTTACAGACACTTATATAAGAATGACAAACCATTCTTATAACTGACAAAATGAACCTACCAATAATGACAAAAGTAAATAAAACATTACAATACTTCTCAAGACTAGTACTTGAGCCTTCTACATCATTATAGCAGTCCATTTACTTCCATGAAGAATCCTCCAACTTGCCCAATCAGACCCATTTGCAGCTTCTATTAGTATTATGCAAGGGGCATAATCTAATAACCTAATACGAGTGGTATCCGTAGCAAATGAAATTTGAAAACTTAACCAGGGTATAAGCAACCCTCACTTCCAGCATTTGATGACTTGACCCAATCTTCAAACCAATTCGAAAGGAACACATGAAGACACCCTGAAGCAAGTCACAATGACACACCACAAATGATCACACAACCCTGAAATACAAATCCATGGGCATGTGATCACACCAACACTATGACAAGATTGTTAGTACCACTAAGCTGCCCAATGCAACCAAGATGAGAGTGCAAGACGATGGTAGCAAATCTGCCATAGACTAACACATGAAAACTTCCAGCAAATACGAACCAAAGACCCAAGTAGAATCAGCAAACATGTCCATGATGGTTCGAAAAGCACTTGAAAAATCATCACCAAAACAACGACCACATGCTACATAAAGGATTCAAAAACCAGGTCATTGTATAGGGTTTCAAAACCCTAACATCCAATAATTCATCCACTCTCCCATAACCCACGTCCATAACCACAAACATCCTAATGGAACGTACAAAAAACGTACCAGCAGATAACTTCCAGCATAAAGCACCAAACAAAGGAGAATGTAAAAACCACAAGGTTTTATAATCGTTCAGCAGAAAACCAAAGCACCCCAACATGATCTAGAGATAGAGCAATAACGCACAGGCCTCTAGTCGACTTTAAATATGCAAAGTAATAGGTCGGTTAGAGGAAAAACCCAAGAAAGAGACAATCGAAACCCTAAATTAAAAATAACAACCGATTAGATAAACTAAGTCGGTTAGGATTAAAGATCATAGCCTTAAACGATTTCCCAAAAAGAAAAACGATTTAGGGATTTAGGGTATGTAGATAATCAGATTCAAAACCCTAAAATTAATAATAACCAATTTAGAATCGGTTTAGGAGGACAAATCATTACCTAAAACGATTTCCAGTAAAGAAAAACGATTTAGGGATTAGGGTCTGAAATAAATGGGCGATTAAGGATAGATCAAGAGGAAAACCGACTCCCCTACCTACACAAATCCGATCAACACATAAATTCAGTTAATCCTAGAGGAGGATCAAAGAAAAAACGTGATTTGATGGACAGAATTAAGCCAGAATATTGTGAGGTAGGGGAGGCAGAAAAACGCCCACACAAGGAGAGAGAGGTTAGGGTAGTTATTAATTTAGTATTAGGTTTTATGTAACACCTATCACTTCCCCATGGCCATTCTACAAATGGGGAATTGACATCGCAGGACCTCTACCGGAAGGACCTGGGAAAGTCAGATTCCTCATAGTATTTTTGGGTAAAGGGGAGTAAATCAGATTCCTCATGGTAGCAATAGACTACTTCACAAAATGGATATAAGCAAAGCCGGTCGCCATCATCACAGCAATAGACTATTTCACAAAACATTGTATGTAGATCCGGACTCCCCGGAGAAATAATATCCGACAACGGAAAGCAAATCCGAGACAACCCATTCAAAGAATGGTGTGAAAAAATGAATATAAGGCAACACTTTGCTTCAGTTAAACATCCACAAGCGAATGGACAGGTAGAAAGAGCAAACAGAAGCCTAGGGGAAGGAATAATGGCCCGATTGGAAGAAAGAAGCAAGAATTGGCTAGATGAGCTGTCGCATGTCCTATGGGCACACCGCACAATGATTAAATCTAGCAATGGAGACACTCCATTCTCATTGACATATGGAATAGAAGCTGTCATCCCGGCTGAGATAGGAATGCCTACATGGAGGTCAGCGGAGGCTAACATAGAAGAAAACGATGAAGCGTTGGAAATGAACTTGGATCTCCTTGAAGAAAGAAGGGAACAAGCGGCAATACGTGAAGCAAAAAGCAAGGAGAAAATGGAGAAATATTATAACTCAAGAGTTCGCAATGCAAGTTTCAAGACAGGAGACTTGGTATACCGCAACAATGACGCAAGCCATGCCGAAGAAGGAGGGAAATTTGGACCCAAATGGGAAGGACCCTACGAAGTCATAGAAGCACTAGGAAAAGGCGCATACAAGCTGAAGGACCGTGCGGGAAATCCAATTCCACGGATGTTACATACATCAAGTGTAAGCAACCTGTCCCTCGCGGACTCCGCGGAGGAGGGTCAATGTCACAATCTATCTTTTTATATCATAATATTTTTATGTTGAATGAAAAAAGGTGAAGCTTAGCTACCTTCACCAGCTTTTACTTTAAAAATTCCTGATCATTTACTTTAAAAAAGAAATATTAACATATGTTAGTAAGACGCGCATACATGTGGGCACAAACCATACAACGTTATTCCGAATAACAAAAGGCTGAGTAACCTCCAAATTAACTCAAGATACGTAAGAGATGTTGCAAGTCCAGTATCGGGCGAATAACCCACAAGTATTCAGAAAAAAACTTTTTTTTTTTTTGGGTAAAAGGGATTTTTCACCCTGGTAAAATGCATTACACCAAAAACATTTAAGTACAAAGGATGAGGGTGACTTCCCTCATCTCAGTCCCGTAGGACACTTACAGACACTTATATAAGAATGACACGCCATTCTTATAACTTACAAAAATAAAAACTTACAATCTACCATGACTATACAAGTGAATATATAGATAAGGAATTAAAACATGATTCACTAAGTAGCACCATAGTCATCATAGAACTTCAATTCAACTTCCATGTAATCCAGAGCAGCACCAAAACCATAAGACACGACTGATATCCACATAGAAGTGTAAACGATCATCGCACACCCATGGATCATCAAAATTGAAATCGGTTCACAAATTTCACACAACGGTTGGTGAAAGACTCTAAAACCACGGATAGAGCAACAAGCACAAACTCGCTCCAACAGTGTATGTTTAGATGCAAAATCGAAAATCAATAAGAATAACCAAAGCATACGCAAACGACCAACACACTTCCACCATTATAGCTTCAATCGAACATCAATATGTCGTGCAAAATACTAATCCAGAAAACAACAGCAACATAGGGCAACGACACCCTACGACCATAGTAACAGTACGGCAGCCCAACCACAACATGATTAGAATGTAACACATGCGCTTAACCGAACTGATAACAAACCAGCATAGGGTTTACAAAAGAACCCCAATCTTCGTAACCAACCAGCATCACCCCAAAATAGATAGCAACACCATGGAACCAGGTTGCCAAGGTCATTGCAGCCATGAAAATAGTCATAGAGTCTCAGCAGAATGCGTGGAAGATAATGATAACCAAACTAGGGTTTTTGAATAAGAATACCCTAGGAAACTTAACTTACCCTCTTTCATAACCCACGAACCATAACAGAATCCTGATGCAATAATCAACGAACCAACCCAAGGGCGGGATAACATACAATTCACGATCAGCTCCAGCAGCACAAACCAATAAGAAAAAATCAAACGAAACCCTAAAATTCCATTCAATCGTTAAGTCTCCAAATCACCACAAATAAACAGATCATGCCACATTCAACGTAATTGATTTATAAAGAAAACCAACCGGAATTAAAACAGGAACATGCGTAGATCATGAATCAACCAATGATATAGCAATAAAGCACAAGAACACAATAGATCGAACCAGGGATAGATGACCAAAATAATGGTCATAGGGAGTTAAAGAATAAACAAGGTTAACGATCAAAAGGGCAGAAACGATTGAAAACCCTAAAAGATAAAATGATTCATACAAACCCGATTAGAACAGATTTACAAATAGCGATCTGATTAGGATATGTAAAACACGAATTCTAAACACAACTAAGATCAAATCGTTACCAGGAAACATGTTATAATGATAGGATTAGATGAAATCGAAATAACAATTAAGCATGTTAGGGTTTCGGCAATCGCCCACCAATAGAGAGAAAAACACAGCCGCCACCCTCCAAATACATACCATATACTCTCGTATTGCATACCCATAGGTAGAGAGGACGAAAAGTATAGATAATATGGCTGAAATATGAGGGGTAGGGAGGCGGCCAGAAATCTCTAAAAGAAGAGAGAGAATTAGGGTTTTTTTTTTTTTAAAAAAAAAAAAAAAAAAAAAAGAAAACTATTATAATAGGCACATCAGTGTGAAGATTAAAAATAGCAAACACTAAAATGTTTCGAAACAACAAAATATGCATACCATAAACAGTCTAAAGAAACAAAAGTGCCGCGCTTCGGCAGGCTACAAAATAGGAAACACAAAAAGTATCATAACAACAAATTACTCTTTGGTCGGAAGGGTCTGTAAGCGGATCCGTCCCAGACTGCCCACAAGCATCCGCACCAAGGCCGCTTGCATCACCACCATGCTCAAGTACGTTCGATGCTCCGGAACTAGACAAACGAGCTGAATCCACCAAAGTTTCCACAGATAAAGGGCTAACCCAGGAATACCAAGTATCTGTAAAAGCCAACCGATCATGCATAGAACCTTCCCTTACCTTTCCCGCTCTATCGAATCAATCTTTGATCGAAGCGGAAAGGGGAGACTCACTCACCGCAGAACCCCCAGAATGCCCAACAGGAACGGCCAGCTACTCTAAATAAAACTGAGGGTTAATAGCGGACGAGTCAGCAGAGGACACCCCATGACGAAGTAAATGCATAACATCCTCAACCGCAGAATCCTTAAGAACCTCCAATGAGGACAACAAGGGGAATTGGATACCACTGAGCACTTGAAGAGCGTTCTCATAGTCAGCCTTGGCAGAAGGGTTAAAAGCCTCAACACGGGAAAGAGATGTACCGGCCACACCATGATAGTGCCCGGCGACAAGCCCATCTTACATCCCCTTGTCAATAGCACAGCTAATGGCCGCACTCAAAGCATCAAGGTAATCTTGCGAATGCCAACACCTGGACACGACAAGCTTAAAACCTTCGGATAACAACCAACAGCAAACCGACATAGCAGCAAGCAAACACGGGTGGAGCCTCTCCTCCAAATACAGTACAACCTTCATAAAGAGCTCCCTTAAACAAACAAGTTCCGAAGCACGAGGGCGGAGGTCCGAACATTCACCTTCCAAAACTTGTACCTGAAAATGACAAACGTTGTAGGTAATATAAAAGAAAAAGGGGGGGGGGGAGAGCGGAAGGAAGAAGAAGAGAAAAAACAAAAAAGAAAACATGATTAACAAGTTCAGCGTTGCGGGATTCAAGAGAAGAGTTCGAACACCGTAACTGCTCAAGCTCGATATCTTTGCCATAAACGGAAGACTCAAGCTCTTTAATCCTGGCACTCAATGCCTCATTTTCTTTACCAGCTGTTCCAAAGATGATAACTGGCCACGAAGAGATAGCATCTCAGAAGTCTCAGATTCAGCCCGTGCCAACTGGGGACTCCAGCCTATGAATCATGTCAACTTGGAGGCCACACCTGGTAGATAAGCTCTCCTTTTCTTGCAAATAGCGCTCCACACACATCCGCACCTCAGAACCAAAGCACAAGTGACGAGCTGACAGGACGTCGAAACCTGAAAGCAACTGATCATGGCTCATCTCGTGAAGTGAAGAAAAAAGCTTAGGAGGGGCAACCCCAATAACAGCTTCACGGCAGTCTAAGGGATTGTTAAGAAGAGATCCATTGGAAACTTTCCAATCCGGAAGATAACGCTCCTGTGACCACAGAGGATCAAACCCAATAGCAATCCAAGCATCGCTAGCCAAAGGCTGACTAGCGGAAGGACCAGCAAGATCTTCAACATCCTGATCGGCCCCTCCGCCGGAAGACGAACTAAAGAAAGGAGAAACATCTTCAATACCGGAACAGCAGCTGAGACAGTTGTAGCAACAATGGTAGCAACAACACCTAAAATATTTTTGGACCTGGTACAAGAGGTAACCTCAGCCCCAGCAGCAGAGGTACTAGAATCAGAAGAAGAATCTGAAGAAATAACCAACCTTTGAGGAGAACCAATAAAGGGCTCACACTTGACGGAGGAACCGACAGAAAACGCAACCTCCCGCTCAGGAGTAGTGGAGATAGACAGAGGCAGACGAAAATTTGCAAGATCAAAAAAGCGGGTATATAAACCAATTTTCCCAGAAGGACACTCATGCATCGTACAACTGCGAGAAGGAAGCACCGGATGAACCTCCAAAGGAACATGATAATTCCTAAGGAAGGATGGACGGATGAAGGAATTCTCTTCTCAAAAAAGATACAACAAGACGGCGATAGTGAAAGTAAAACAGAAGAAAAATGAGGGCGGTATTTATACTAAAGGGACACCTAAATTTGGATGATGACGCGTGTCAAAGAAAGCCGAAATAAATGATCAAGATCAAGAGTAAAAAAGAGCGCGTAAGACATTAGGTCAAATCAAAGCAAAAAACGAAGAGTCGACAAGCGCCCACGTCGCACGAAACACTTCCCAAAGAAAGGGAGGTGTCAGAAAGACGCATAAAAAAAGTGAGAAAAGGAAACGTCTCCGTCAAACTTAAAGTCTAGCAAATACCTACCGCACGCGACAATATCCGCATGCAATAAATATGCCAGACTAGGGGGGACTGGATGATGTGGCAATCCCTAAAAAGAGGGAAGCACCAGAAAGACATTTCAAAAAGGCACGTAAAGGAAAAGTGCTCAGTCAACTCAAGTCTAGTAACATCCACCGCACGCGATAATACCCGCACGCAGTGCACACACTAGACTGGGGGACTTGATGACGTATAATGCGTATAACGGGTCCACTAGGCCCAATACACACTATACACATACTGGGTCCAAGCCCAATAACGATAAAATAACTACGAACTCTGGACCAACAGTGAGCCCAATGACGAAATTGGCTATAGTCTATAGTCCAAGCTAAAAGACGCAAGCAGGATACTTAGCAGGCCGAGCCTCCAGCCACTGAAAGCATCCTGTGTCCGCATCCGCGATTAACACGGAACCTTGTCGGACAAGGGTCCGGCTCCGGCAGTTAACCTCTATATGCGAGTAACCAGGAAACCCTAGCGGTAAGCCTCGCCTATAAAAGGGGCTCTAATTCTCATACAAGGTACAACTTTGTCTGTCATAATTACACACACATACTATTACTTTCTCTGACAAGGATGTGTACTTACTCTCATGCCGGAGTCTAATCGTGGGGTCCGTCCCCACGGTAAGGCTAACGGTTTACTCTTCCTGTGTAGGGAAACAAATCAAACTACTTGGATTAGTAAAAGATCAGCCCATTAGCAGCTTGTTGGCCCAGTCCGGCAAGCTATATTCACACCTATCACAACCCGTCACACTTTATGTACTAACAGTGCTTATTTTCAAAAGTTTGACCATTCAAATCGACATTTGTTATGGTTGTTATCTATTTAAGTCAAATATTAATTTCTAGAAACCACAAAATCTAAGGATCGAAAGGGTCTTTTCCATGTTGCGGCTTTCTTCTCGGCACATCCCAAACCAATTGGTTTTAGGTGACCGGGCTTTTGACACCTCACGGAGAATAGTACCGAAATCAGCGGGAATTCGATTCCAAATATTTACGAGGCTACCGCTAAGTTAATACTAAACTTAAATGGATAGCAACCGACGATGATTTAGAGTTTAGAGATTCAAAGGTGAGATCACTCCATGTAGCGACTTTCTTCTCAACTTGTCCTTTAAGGAGGCTAGGTTTTCCACCCTCGAGAATAGTATCGGAGCTCACGGGATCTTTGAAATAAAAAATTTCCAAATTACTATCAAACTTTTAGAAAACTTTGATGAATACTAGTTCAACTTTCGATTTAAATTTTAGGAAAAGCAAGTTTCGCACATTTATTCATAAGCAACATAAACATTTTATTCAAGCAACACATATATTTCATTTCATTTTTCCAATTTTTTTCATTTTCACTTTTTTCATTGTTTTCATTTTTTTCACACATCATACTTGCAATTTTACTTTTGCAACATTCAAGCAACATACGATACTTAATTTTGCAACATTATTCCGATTTTAAGAAAGTATTCTTTCCTAAAAATTCAAATAAAAAGTTGAACTCGGACTCTAAATCAATTTTGCTTAAAAACCTTTTTATTGTAACAAGACTATTTCAATGTTGCTCCTACGTCTTTGGAAGAGCATGATGATGGGTTTAAAGTGGTGCAGAATCGGAAAGCCAAACCCAAAGGTATTTTTTTGGGTAAAAGGGTTAATTCACCCCGGTAAAATATATTACGCCAAAAACATTGAAGTACAAAGGATGAGGGTGAATCCCTCATCTCAGTCCCTTAGGACACTTACAGACTCTCCTATAGGAATGCAACATCATTCCTATAACTTACAATATAAGCGTGACAGACCACACTTATAACTAAACATCAGACTACTATGATAAAAAGAATAAAAATAAATGCACTTCAAGTAGAAATACTTGAATCTTCAAGTCACCATAGTAGTCCAAACTTCCAGCGTGGCCCAAATATACAATATCATGATCCTCAAATTGAAGTACAGTTCACAAGTTTCACACAACGGTTGGTGAAGGACTCTAAAACCACGGATAGAGCAGCAAGCTCAAACTCGCTCCAAAGGTGTATGTTGAGATGCAAACCAGAACACCAATAATAATAACCAACAAATACGTATAAACCCCACGCACATCAAACCCATGATCAAGTAATCAGCAAAAAGAATCAGTTCACAAATTTCGCACAACGATTGGTGGAAGACTCTAAAACCACGGATAGAGCAGCTAGCAAAACTCGCTCCAAAAGTGTACGCTGAGATGCTAAACCAAACCCCAATGTGATACCGAGCATAGAACATAATCATAGGGTAACAACCCCTAACTTCCAGCTAATACGAACCCAAGACCAATGTAAAAATCAGCAAACATGTCCATGATGATTCGAATAGCACGTCTCACAAGGCCAACCAAAATATGAATCAAATAACGACCTTCAAACAGATGAGAGGTTTTTGAACAAGATTACCTTCAAACTTGACTTACATCTCTCTCAAAAACCCACTTATATCATACTACCAGCCATATTAGCACAAACAGTTGCCTCACAACACGCTAAGGATCATGTAATAACCACAATCAGAAGCATCATCACAACCAGCAAGAGCACTAACCAATAAAATCAAAACCAAAAGTTTTGATTACCACGTCCATCATCAGATCAAGAAGATACGAAACCCTAACAAGGTTTTGTATATCGTTAAGCCCCATCCAAAAAAGTACCATATACCAGCATAATAATACGAAACCCAAAACAAGGCTCCATGCAATGATAAACCAGATATATGAAGCACCATCAAGCAGATCGAATAAAGATAATACCATGACATTATAAACGATCGATAATTAAGCATATGAAACCCTAAAAAATCGTTTTAGGGTTAACACCTTCAACGATTCAAGATTAGCATTAAGAAATCATTTAAGGTTTAAAAGGAATGATCAATACACCTAATCCCAATAAATAATCGATAAAAAACCGACAAAAAGAAAAAACATACGATTAGGGTTTATGTTGAAAGAGCAGCGATTTCACAAGATACTAAAGTGATAAACAAGACACAACCCCTCCCATATAATCACATCCATAAACCGATTGCATATTATTATAAATAATAGAGAGGCGGTTTAATGGAATGTTTAGATCTGATCGGAAAAGAGGAGGGGAGGGGAGGCCAGAAATCGCCCCCTAGGGAGAGAGATAGTTAGGGTTTTTTTTCATCAAATACAGCCAAACCCAAAGGTACGAAGAAGTCTAGTGGTATTAATATGGGTAAGGGTCCTAGATTTGCACCTAGGAAGCAGGTATATGTTGCAAAGACGAAGACACCGGAAGCTGTTAGTGTTAATGCTACAGGTACACCTGTTACTACGTCTAACTCTTTTGGGACTCTTGAGGTGCAAGATGACACGGGCATCCAAAGTCCTATGGTTGACTCTACTACTGATGAGGTGAAGAGTAGGAATTCTTCTGGTTGTACTAAGGAACCAGGTATGGATGGTTCTTGGGGGAAGGAACCTCGTGTTGATCTAGGTGCGGCTAGTAAACCTCCGGAGACCATGACTTCTTCTGCTAGTAAGGTAAGTAATCCGTTTTCTAAAGTCGTGAATGTGACTTGTTCTGATAGTGAAGAGGATGAGGTTTTGGAGCCGGATAACCCTATGGCGTCATTTTTGGCTTCTGGGGGTGGTGGGGGATTTGAGCTAGAAGATTTCGATGATTATGCTGCTCAAGTTTATGATTTACCAGGTCACTTGGAGGATATGTGTGACATGTATGATGTTAGTCTCTTAGGTCGTGGTAGGAAGTAAATTTGGTTGTTTGGTAGTTCATAAGATTGGCATGTCTTTCTTATGTAGTTTGATTGGTTAAAATGCACTAGTAGTGTGTGTCTGTTGCCCATGTAACGGGCCGAGGTGAGAGGTTCACTCTCATCCGTTGTACTTAAAAGTTTTGGTTAATATATTTTACCAGGGTGCAGGATTACTCCCCTTTACCCAAAAAAAGACTATTTCAATGTTAAAAAAAAAAAAAAAAAAAAAAAAAAAAAAAAAAAAAAAAAAAAAAAAAAAAAAAAAAAAAACCCTCAACTCTCTCTCTCCCATGGGGATTTCCAGCCGCCACCCTCCTTTCAATTTCTGGTCATAAAAACCACCCAAACTCGTCCTCTCTACCTCTCCTACGATCCTTTTTCGTTTGATTGGTATGCAATACGTTTTCTGGGCTGTTTTTTCACTAAGAAGGTGGCGGCTGATGTGTGTTTTATATATTCCTATCCTGTCGAAATCTCCATGTATATATTTGATTACCTATCCCTAATTACTTTGATATATTAGGGATTCCTCGTACGTTTTCGACTTGTTATCTATTGGTACGAGGTGAGTGTGATCTGGATCGACATGTACTTTCGATTATACAACTCTTTTTTTAGGGTTTGTTTGCCTTGTCGATCAAGTTTTGGCTGCGCCTATTGGAGAACGAAACCCTAATTTTTAGGGTTTCGTTATTTATATAGCTGGTGATGTTTATCCTTGATGATGATTGTTCTATTGCAAGTTTGGATTGGTTGGAACGTGGGTTGGAGAGATAATGAACCTGATTGATCGGTTTTGGTCTATATTATGTTGATGGTTCATGTTATCTATCCTAAGTCGTGTATATGACCAGCGTACATGGTTGTGTAGGCACGTTTCTGCTTTTACTTGTTAAAGATGTCGTTCTATCCTGATTTACATGGTTAAATGAAGGCATTTCTGCTGGGATTTGGGGTTCGATTCATCTTTGATCGGTTAATGTTTGGTAGTATGGCGGTTTTTCGCTGGTTGTTAATGGTCTTTCACTTACATGATGGTGGGTTTTCTGCTCAAAACGAACCTGGTAGGTGCGTATGGTGATTATAATATTATTTAGTGATTTTCCATTATGGATGTGCGGCTTTCATTCTTTACATGGGTGTTTGGATTGGCTGTTTCTTAAGTTTCTTTTGAATGCCATGTGAAGTTGGAGCTGCTATTTTGTTAAGTGTCGGTGATGCATGGGTTCACTTGGTTTAGTGTTATCGGGTGTGTCACTCATACTTTGCTCAACTCTGATTGTTACTCATTCATGGGGTCGTTTGTGAGTGAGCAATTTGGAAGTTAGGGTGTTCCAAACCCTATTATGTTTGATGGTATGCGGTGCGGTTCAGCATTGTAAGTTAAGTTTTGAAGGATTCTTATTCAAAAAACTCTTTTTCTGCATTTTAATGGTATTCGGTTTAGCATCTCAACGCACACTTTTGGATCGAGTTTTGCTTGCTGCTCTATCCGTGGTTTTAGAGTCTACCACCAACCGTTGTGTGAAATTTGCGAACTGATTCTTATTTGATGGTTACAAGATCATGAAGTTGTAAGTTAGGGTTTGCAAAACCCTATTGTTAGTCTATGTCAGGTTATGTTAGCTCTGGTTTGCATTCGGATCCTTGTTGCAATTAGCAACATATGGTTTACAGAATCGTGTCATAGTGAATCGTTTATGTCTCCATGATTGTGGGACAGCGAATATGATTGGAAGTTCTACGATGACTAAGCTTTGGTGCTACTTTAGTCAGCAAGCTTTTAATTTCATATATTTATTCACTTGTATAGTCATTGTAGGTTGTTTGTTTTATTTTGTTAGTTATAAGAATGGCATGTCATTCTTATATATAGTTGCTTGTAAGTGTCCTATGGGACTGAGATGAGGGAGTCACCCTCATCCTTTGTACTTCAATGTTTTTGGTGTATTGTGTTTTACCAGGGTGAAAAATCCCTTTTACCCAAAAAAAAGACTATTTCAATGTTCAAAAGTTTAAAAAGAAGCACATATTTAGTCCGGTTAGTTATCTTTTGGGAGAAAAAGCCATAGATTACTTATATAAGCTCTAAAGAGAACCAACTACTCCACGCTTAGCATTTTCATTTGCACAATTTGTAAGAACTTATCCAAAATGTTAAGAGAGCAGCTAGATCAACACTCTAGCAGAGTCGGGATTCCTCTTGCGCTAGCATAATCAAGACTAAACTTCCATTAACATCGTAGCATTAATGCATTATTTTATGTGCAAAGCACTTCTTTTCAGGCAATTACTTAATTTAAGACGATAAATATTTTTTAAAATTTTGGTCAAAACGGGGGTGCTAGGGTACTAGTAGGTACAAATGTGATCAAAATTCGCTAGAATTCCCCCCACGGTTAGAATTGAATATTGCCCTCAATATTCAAAGTACCGGCTATTATGTCGACCCTATAGAACGTAAGGTAATACTACTAGCCAATTGTGGGAAACGAAATTGTTTTTCACAAAAAGGATTAATAAGATATCCCTAGATAATTGTTAGCAAAAAGATCGGATATTGGGCGGCTGGATTCAAAACAGGCGCATCAATCATCACGATCTACGGGAATCCTGAAAACAAGGCAAACACACAACAAGCAAACAGTAGTAGAGGAATTCCCCCACACTTATTGTTAGAAAATAGATAGAAGAAAAAAGGATAAGCATGGGTTGCCACCCACAAAGCGCTTTTGTTTTTTTTCACCGAGTCACTAGCTTGACTCGAACCCAAATTCATTGGTCCATGGGGGAGCAAGTGGAAGAGAAAATCTCCATCAAACTTTCATTCAAGAGGTTTGGATAAATGTTGAATGTAATGAAAGTTTCACACTGATGAGATACACCTGGCTCAAAAGAATGATAAATGGAGTATCGGGATAAGAAAGCAAAGTGTCAAGTTCTTGACAACGGGTGGGTTGGGTGGGCAAAAGATTAGATTGAGGAACATTAACAGAATTTTTAGAAATCTTATCCACCACTTTAGAAGTCACATTACCCATATCGGGCTTAGAGAAAATTCCATCATCCGGTGGTTTGGCAGGCGTTCGAGGGGATGATGGATCAAAGTAGAAGGACTTAGTTTCCGGAAGGGAAAGGGGGTCATTGTTAGGCAAAATAATATCCCCTACTAAGTCATAATCAATATTCTCAATACCCGGCGGTATCTAGTCATCTAGAGCAAGAAATGAGTCAACCTCTTCCATAAGAGGGTTATTTGTAAAATAGAAACACTCATAAATCGGAAAAGAAATATCCGTATGAATAGTGGTACTGCCACTGTTCTCTTCTTCAAATCTAAAAGTCTCAAGCTCCGGAGATGTTTCGGGCTTTCCCGAGATAGAGTCACTATCCTCAACGGGGATAGGAGATGAAGTTGGTTAATCACAAAATGATTCGATCTTAGAAATGAGAAGATTTACATTTAACAATTTTTACAGAGTATATCGTCCTCGATTTCCGGAACATCAAAATCTCTCACTTCCTCTAAGCTGACGAGCTCAGAAGGTAATTCCTCAACATAATCAATGTCTCCACAAGATAAAGAATCATCAAACGAAGTACAATCGTTTTCAGAATCGGAGAACATCTCAACATGATCATTTGGAATGTCAAGAGGATGAGGATTATCCTCAAAAGGCACATCACACATATTACCAGAGATACCCTTGTACTCACTTGGGATTGGGACAAGGTTCTCATCACTAGACTTTATTACTTCGTCCGATTTCATTTCCAGAATAGTGCTAAGATGCTCGTCCCCCATACTTAGAGAGTTAAGGGGTTCTTCAGGTGCGATTCTCATAATATTCTCTCGTTTGAATAGTATCCTCATCATCGTCATCGTCAATGTAAGCCTCGAGTAATCGGGAACAACTTTCAGCTGCTCGTTCTTCTGCTAATAATTCTTCAATAGATTTTTGAATCTGAGCTGCTCGTTCCTCTACTAGTAATTCTTCGTCGCGAGCTGCTTGTTCAGGTAATTCTTGAACAGATTTTTCATTGCGAGTTGCTTGTTCTTCGGCAAGTTCTTCTAGAATACTCTTTTCATGAGGATATTGATTAATGATGGAATACTGTGGGGGTTGAAAATTGTCAAAACCGGAAGTATTATAACAAGGATCAGGTTCATAGTAATTTTGATTCCAGGATTGACATTGATAATCATCATGAGGATCCGCACAATTTGCACAAGAAAACTTTGGTGTATTTTGAAACGATGTATCATTGAAATTTGGGTAGTATGGTTCTTGCTCATATGAATTCTACGGAGGGTGGTAAAAATCGTTTTGAGGATAATAAAAAAAAATTGGGTTAGAATTATAAGAGAATGTATTTCCCATTTCAGAAGGGCAACACACACAAAGTCCATGACTAAATCCATATTTCTTGCAAAAACACCGTTCACAAAGTGAACCATCTCGTAACGGTTCTTTACAATTAAAGTTTAAATATTGGGTTGTAAGTTGGACTGCTGTCCATTCATGTCATGAAGGTCGATCTGTTGATCGTGGTTATTGTCTGGTTTGTGATGATTATTCGTGGAAGTGGGTTGAGAGAGGGAAGGTGATTTGTCGTTTGAAGAGTTAGGGTTTTCTATAACCTTAATTTTCTGTATGTTAGGGTTCCGTTACCGTAGTTTATGCTTATTCGTGATATTGCTGCTGTTTAATGATCGTTAATACATTATATTTGCTGCTGTTGATCGGTAATGCTGGAAGTCTAAGTGGTTAATGATCCTGCTGCTGTTGCTTAGCATTATGAGGATCGTGTTTAAGTGCTTCTATTCAGATTGTATGTTGCTACATGATTAATGTGATGGATAGTAGCTGTTATGTGTACGTGCATGGTTCTTTTCCTACTCTTTGTGACCTGAAATCACATATGATGATCAATGAGTGAAGAAGATTCATGTTGTTGATGGAAGTTAAGTTTTGGGGGCTCTTGTTCAAAACCCCAATCACACAATCACGGATCTATTGCATTCTCATTTATTTTGGAGTTTAGTGATTGTATATGATGGAAGTTAGGGTTTGGAAATCCTATGTTCATCCGTTAATGGTCATCATGCTTGGTTTTTGCTCGGTTGTGCATCTAAACATGCACTTTTGGAGCAAGTTTGTGCTTGCTGCTCTATCCGTGGTTTTAGAGTCTCTCACCAACCGTTGTGTGAAATTTGTGAACTGCATCTCAAGATTGATGATCCATGAGTGGGCAAGTTGGAGGATTCTTCTTGGAAGTAGGTGGACCGCAATTGTGATTTAGAAGGCTTAAGTACTTTTCTAGAGTAATATTGTAATGTTTTATTTACTTTTGTTATTATTGGTAGGTTCATTTTTGTATGTTATAAGAATGGTGTGTCATTCTTATATAGTGGTTGTGGAAGTGTCCTTAGGGACTAAGATGAGGGATTCACCCTCATCCATTGTACTTCAATGATTTTTGGTTAATATATTTTACCAGGGTGCATGATTACTCCTCTTTACCCAAAAAAAGACATCTAGGGCTGTGGAGGGTAGTCTGAAAAACTTTGAGAACCATTGAGAGACATTTTATTGGATAATTCACACCAATAACAATTTTCGTCTCTACTAGTATTTCCACACCACTCACACATACATTTGTGACAACGATACTGATTATCTTCCGTACGGATTTTACAATGAAAACAATGACGGTAGTCGAGCGTCGCCATAAGAATTAAACATGAGAGGGCTGAGAAGAGAGAATTAAACGGTTAAGAGGATAAAGAAGATTATTCTTGGATTTTTATAAAATATTTTTGAAAACGAGTGCACATGCACAAAAATCAAATCCATTAAAATGATACCAAATTAAAAACACAACGAACTTAAACCAATAATCACAAGCGTACGGTAGCTCTCTAAATGAAAAACGCACAAAGGAGTTTGTTTATCAATCAAAGGTGAGTCGATTTTCGCAAGTGACACAAAGGCAAGTTTTGAATCTTTTGTTTGGGAACTTATTATGATAACACTCAAGTTGAGAGTGTTATATTGATTTGTTTTTTATATTTTATTAACACAATGAAAAGCAAAATGTTTTTGGGTTTTTAAACTTTTATATATATATACAAAAAGAAAAGGAAAATATTTTTGGAAAGAAATTAACTTAACGAGGAAGGATGTTCAAGTCACTAATCATCAAACCTTAATGATATTATCGCAACACAACCTCCCCGACAGCGGCGCCAAAATTTGCTTCGTTTTCAAGTATATATATAAATATCAAATACGTGATACCCGAGAATTACAAATTACCCCTTTAGAAAACAATCATGAAAACGTAAAATCCCCAACGAGGAGTGAATTCACGGTTACGTTTGAGGTTTGTTATTAAAATGCTTAAAAGTTCGGGATTTTACGTTTTCATGATTGTTTTCTAAGTTTTAATGAACGGGAAAGCAAAGAGGGAAAGGAAATTAAAGCAAATACTAAATTAACAATAAATAAACACATAAAATAAGAAAACGATGCTAAATTAAGTCCTAATACACTAGAAATTAAAAAAAGGAGCAAAACCGGGAACGTTTCGAGCCCTAAAAATCAAAAAAATTCAAATTAAATCCTACGGGTGCAAATCTATTTTTACTAAGTCCAAAATGACTAAAAATGATTTTAGAAAAATGCAGGGTATTTTTTTTATTTTTAAATAATGTTTTATGAATTAAAAACTAATTTAAACTAATTAAATTATTAAAAATAGTAAACGTTTTCGGAAAAATCTGAAACTTTTTATAAAAATACTTGATAATACGAGGAAGCTAAGAAAAATAAAAACAGGGTTCAACGTATCTTAATAAGCTGGTAAAAAGCTAAAAGATTAAATAAGCTAAATAGGACTAAACGTATATAAGAAATTAATTGCACAAGAAAAAGAATGTAAGTCCCTAGTGCGCTTGTGGTAGTGGTTGTTGTGTGTGGTGTGTTTAAAAAGGGAGAGGTCCAGGATTCGCGCCTGGAACATCCCTTTTCAATTTTTTTTCATTTTTTTCTTTATGAAACTATTTCAAAGATTGGAAATAATGTTTTTGAAAATGCCAATTTTTTTTTAAACTTCAAATAAGCTGGAAAAAGCTGAATCTACAACAACAGATATTCAAATGGACAGTTTGGGTATTGAAGGCTGTCAATGAACCTAAAAGCTAATGAAAAGCTTTTAATAAGCTAACAACACCTAACATCTAATCTAATATACGTAAGTACTGCTAAGGAATCAAAATTAAGCAAAGAGAATAAGTTATAAGTGCAAATACTAAAATTAAGCTACTGAGGGACCAACTACTTGAACAGCCTAAGGGGTTGTGTTCTAAGCTAAGAGAAAGCTATTTAAAGAATAATCTAGTGATCAAAAACTGCAAAACATCAAACCCTACATAATCAAGAGCTTAAATAAGGAATCTGAGCTAAATTTGAGCTTAAATGAAGCTTTTATACGGTTGTGAAAAGTGGTATGTTGGGGCTGTTTGGGACTGTTGATAGATTGCAAGGTTCGAGGGGGGGGGGGACTTTCAAGGTAACTTAAGCTATTTAAAAGTTTGTACTAAAAACTAAAAACAGGTAAATGACAACTACCAAGGAACAATAAAAATCAATTATTATGGAAGTTGAACAAATAATGAGCACTCTAATAAGCTGTGAAACAGGATACTGAGTACTTAGTATGCAGATCAGAATGAGTATGTTAGACACTAAAGTTGCTTGAAAACTTAACTAAAAGCTTATGACACTAAAAAAAACATTTGGACATGCATTTTATACTGACTTGGAACCAAAATTGCCCATACTTAGAGGCTTTTAAAAGAACTTCTAATGTAATCTGTTAAACTGATCCAAAAACTTGAAAAACTTGAAAACTTAACTACTATATTTAAACTAATTAAAACCAGTTTCAACAACTTAGAGGCTTTTTCTAAGACTGATTTAAAGCTTAGATGAAAATGACTTAATGACTAAAAAGTTTTGAAAATGAATTTTTACTTTCCTTAAACACTAATCCAAACACCCCTTTTAAGACAGAAAATGCTTTTTAAAACTGAAGTAAACCAAAAGCTTGTAAACTTTTGTTGCAAACAGATTCTTAAGACTAAATAAAGGTTCAACATTAGAATTAAACTAAATTCAGTTACGGGAACAAAAATTATAAGAAAACTTAATGAACATTGAAAAACAATTTCCATTAACTAAAGAACATACATGACATAAAATTAACTTTTTAGCATTACAAGAATTAAAAGACATCAAAAAAATAAACATGGACTAGAAAAGAAATTCTAGACAACCCCTTAGGGTTTTACAAATTTCCTATTTACACTAATTCCTAAAACTAGGTCTTCTATTTGCTTGTGTTTCTTCTGTGAGAGTAAACAGCTTGCGAGCTTTGTGCTTCTTCAAAATCTTTCTGAGCCTTAGGATTTTCCTTGGCCTCCCCTTCAATAAATCATAGTCGTTGATGAAATCTTTTGTCACCTTATAAATTCCTTGGATTGCCAGCATGGAGGGGGGAAAATAGAGCATGTGATGTTGGTTTGGCTGCTTCTGGGTTGAGAGTGTCAAGAAGAAGATAACCCTTTGCACCATTTTATGTTTTGACCCGTTTGGGGGTATTGAGCTTTTGGTTTGAAAATGGGTAGAAGTTGTTTTAGGGTAAACGGGTAAATAAGGGGTAATGGGTAAAGTATTAAAAAGGGTTTTTTTTGGGTAAAGGGTTCTACCCCGGTAAATATATAACCAAAAAATAATGTTAAGTACAAATGGAATGTGGCTGAAGTACCACATTAACCTCAAGCAAAGAGCTTGATAAACTAGTGTTTATGACATGCCATAAACACAAAGAACCTAGCTATATTACATCATCTAACTAGGCATAAACAAGTAAAAAAACTTGTAACAAGCGAGCATCCCGCATCCAGCCAATCCACGAAGGGAGCAAGTTAACCCAGGAAGTCTGCCTCCTTAAAAACCCTTTCCAAGAAAAACCCAAAGGGAAAAACCTTGGAGAAGGGAAAAAGAGTACAACCCTTACCCGGCACTCCCTTCGTGCGAAATACAAATACTTGGAATCTTCCATTTATCAAGGATCAATCGAGACCGCGAGGTTAGCTTCTTGAACTTGAAGGTAACCAACTTCAACCGAATAGTAGAGACAATGATGCTAACCACTTCAGCAACAGTAGACTTCTTACGCTTGAAAATCCTAGCATTGCGCTCCATCCAGACGAAGTATGTAGTAGCAGCGAGCAGTAACCGAGAAATGATGCTACTAACCGACCGCCCCTTAGATATAGGAATAAGGACTGTAACAATACTCTCCAAAGAAGGTGGGACCGCATCCATGCCAGATAAAACCCGGACCTGAAACCAAACCTGCATAGAAAACTGGCACTCAAAAAATAAGTGAGAATGAGAATCCGGAACCAATTCACAAAGCGGGCATCTAACCAAGTCCAAGTCAACGTTAGGACCGACATCCCATTGTCGCATCCTATCCTGAGTCTTCAGCTTCTGCTTAATAGCGAGCCACAAATGAATTGCATGCCTCGGGATACAATGAGAGAACCAAGGAATATTACACCATTCAACCAAATCAGCCCTAAGACGCATAGAATCCCATGCACCCGAAACTGAAAAACTACTAAAGTTACCATCCAGTTTGCGCCATAATAATCCATCGTCAGTATCGTTAAGATTAGGGATTGGGAGTGCAGCTAACAATGGAAATCTAGATAACCAGTCCAATGGCCGTCGCCAAACACCATTAACAATCAGATCACTAACCGAGTCAGATAAATTCAACCCTGCTCGGGCAATATCTCTAGCAGTAAGCAAATCACGAATCGGGCTTAACTCACACCACATATCAAACAAAACCGATGTGTCCTTCCCATTGTTGATCTTATGCCAGATAAATGAACGAATCTTGGGTCTAATCGCAAGAAGCTTGCGCCATCCCCAGCTAACATCCCCCAAACAGGGGATATCCCAAAAGCTTCTCCCACGAAGTTTATAAGAATGGATCCATTGAACCCATAACGACTCTTTATGTGTCAAAATACTCCAAATGTGAGTAGTCATGAGAGCAATGTTGAAGTCCTCCAAACTTCGAATACCAAGACCACCTTTTTTCTTTGGCTTACAAACAGATTCCCAAGCAACCTTAGCCTTTCCCTTTTTCATTTCTCTTTGACACCAAAGGAAACCCCTCATAAGCTGCTCTAACTCATGGATAATACGAGTAGGAAGAATAAAGACTGAAGCCCAATATAGATGCATCGAGGATAAAACAGACCTCACTAACTGAAGCCTACCCTCAAGAGATAAGAACTTATTACGCCAATCAATCAATCGCTAGAGATAAGTATTAAAAAGGGTTGGGTTAGTTTAGGATTAATTTTAAAAAAGTTTAAAAAGGTTTTTAAAAAAAGGTTTTAAAAAATGGTTTTAGTAAAAAAAAAAAGTTTAGGTTTTAGTTTTAGGATTTAATGTTAAAAATGGTTTAGGGATTTTAAGTAAAAAAAAAAGTTTTATTTTTTATTTTTTATTTTTTATTTTTTTTTAGGGTAAAGGGTTTTACCCCGGTAAATATATAACCAAAAAATGTTAAGTACAAATGGAATGTGGCTGAAGTACCACATTATTGGGTAAAAGGGCTTCACCCTGGTAAAATATATTAATCACAATCAATGAAAGTACAATGGAATGTGGCTGAAATACCACATTAACCTCAAGCAAAAGCTTGAACAACCACTACTCACTAATCGCTTGTGACAGGCCACAAAGCGAACTACATAATCTCAACATACAAAAACGAGATTACCAATAGGAAACAACCACCGCCTGACACATGAATTGCCACAACTGTCCATCAGCCGCTTCGAAGGAGATTGATGCACCAAATGAGACTGCCTCCTTAAAAACCTCTCCAGGTAAAAACCCAACGGGTAAACCCTGGAGGAGGGAAAAAAGAGTACAACTCTCAAGTGGATCTCCAACGAACAATCCAAATAACCAAACGCAACATCCAAGAAGATCTCAAACTTCAAAAACCCGCATTCTGAAGACATCATCGATAATGCATAAGGGACACCGGCAACTACGACACGCGCAGAAAATTTACCACTTTCGCCGTCTTCTTAAATCTACAAGAAAGAATCTTAAGAAGAACCGTAGATTTGATAGCATCAACAACTTGGGCTGCAGATCTTTTTTGCGCCTTGAAAAGCCTGTTATTTCTCTCTTGCCAAATAAAGTAGGAAGCAGCTGCAAACAAGAGCTTAGAAACAACACTCCTGGACGACCTAGATTTCGCCAAAATAATGAGACAATCCACGATAGCATCCAGCGACGAAGGCATAAAACTGAGACCAGCAAACACCTTCAACGAATACCAAACCTGAGAAGAAAACATACAAGCAAAGAAAAGATGATCATGAGAATCCGGTTGCAACTCGCAAAGAGGACATTGCAACCTAACATCATCCAGACGCCTCATCATATCCTGAGTCTTAAGGCTTCTCTTGATGACCAACCAAATATGAAATGCATGTCTCGGAATCCTCTGAGAAAACCAAACCACATGAAACCAATCAACTGTAGAGCTCCGAGGACGAATAAAATCCCAAACCGTAGAGACCGAGAAGTTCTTAAAAGAACCATCAGCAGCACGCCAAGATAAACAATCCTCCTTTTGATTAACTAACTGAGGGACCGTGATCGAAGCAAGCACAGGATAGCGATCGACCTATTGAATAGGCCAAACCCATCCCTCATCTGAAATAATATCTCTAACCGTAGTCCTAAGAGAAAAGCCCGCTCTAAAAATATCCCGAGAAGAAACAATAGAAGCCAAGGGACCAGGGTTGCACCACGAATCGAACCAAGCAGAAGCCTTAGAACCGTTACCAAGATTATACCATATAAACCTACGGATAAGAGGCTGAATCTGCAATATCTTCCGCCAACTCCATGTCATATTACCACGACACGGAATATCCCAAAAGTTACGATCTTTAAGTTTATAGACATGAATCCATTTAACCCAAAGAGATTCCTTACCAGAAACAATACTCCAGATATGAGAGGAAATCAAAGCATTATTAAACGAATCAAGCCTTCTAATACCAAGACCCCCTTCTTTCCTAGGTAAACAACAAACTTCCCAAGCAACTTTCGACTTTCCTTTCCGCGGATCCCCATGACACCATAAAAACCCTCTCATAAGCTGTTCCAGATCATGAACAATACGAGCAGGAAGAATAAACACCAAAGCCCAATAAATATGCATAGAGGAGAGCACCGATTGAATTAATTGTAACCGCCCCGCAAAAGAAAGCTATTTATTCCTCCAATCCTTGATCCGGTTACTCAACCTTTCCCCCAACTCCTTACAGTCTCTAAAAATCAGCCTAGTCGTAACAAGCGGCACTCCAAGATATTTCACAGGAAGCGACCCCTCAACAAATGGAAGGACCTAAGGAATAGCCAACTTGACATGATTAAGAACATTGCAAAAATAAGCTGTACTTTTAGGCAAACTCGGAGTAAGACCCGAGGCAAGCTTAAACTCCTCCAAAGCATCCATAATAACTTGAGCCGAATAAACATCACCATGAGCAAACAAGAACAAGTCATCAGCAAAACACAAATTAGTGATATTCAATTTAGAACATTTGTGATGATATGTAAATGACTCTGAAACACGAACCCGACGCTGTAACATGAGAGTAAGAATCTCTGCGTCTTAGGGCTGATTTGGTTGAATGGTGTAATGTTCCTTGGTTCTCTCAATGTATTCCAAGGCATGCAATACATCTGTGGCTCGCTATTCAACAGAAGCTAAAGACTCAGGATAGGACGCGCCAATGGGATGTTGGTCCTGACGTTGATTTGGCCTTGCTTAGATGCCCGCTTTGTGAATTGGTTCCGGATTCTCATTCTCATTTATTTTTTGAGTGCCAATTTTCTATGCAGGTTTGGTTTCAGGTGCGGAGTTTATCTGGTATGGATGCAGTCCCACCTTCGTTGGAGAATATTGTTATAGTTCTTATTCCTTTATCTAAGGGGCGGTCGGTTAGTAGTATCCTTTCTAGATTATTGCTTGCTGCTACTACGTACTTCGTTTGGATGGAACGCAATTCTAGGCTGTTCAAGCGTAAGAAGTCTTCTGTTGCTGATGTAGTTAGCACCATTGTCTCTACTATTCGGTTGAAGCTGGTTACTTTCAAGTTCAAGAAGCTAACCTTGAGGTCTCGATTGATTTTGGATAAATGGAAGATTCCAAGTATATGTATACACGAAGGGAGTGCCGGGTAAGGGTTGTACTCTTTTTCCCTACTCCAAGGTTTTTCCCTTTGGGTTTTTCTTGGAAAGGGTTTTTAAGGAGGCAAACTTCCTGGGTTAACCTGCTCCCTTCGTGGAGTGGCTGGATGCGGGATGCTCGCTTGGTACAAGTTTTTTTACTTGTTTATGCCTAGTTTGTTGATGTAATATAGCTAGGTTTTTGTGTTTATGGCATGTCATAAACACTAGTGTTTATCAAGCTCTTCGCTTGAGGTTAATGTGGTACTTCAGCCACATTCCATTTGTACTTAACATTATTTTTTGGTTATATATTTACCGGGGTAAACCCCTTTACCCAAAAAAAAATACCCTTAAAATAACCATGCAAAGCACCATTAATACTGATCGAGAATGATGTTGACGTAACACATTCCATAATCTTTTTTGGGTAAAGGGGAGTAATCCTGCACCCTGGTAAAGTATATTAACCAAAAAACATTGAAGTACAATGGATGAGGGTGAATCCCTCATCTTAGTCCCTAAGGACACTTCCACAACCACTATATAAGAATGACACACCATTCTTATAACATACAAAAATGAACCTACCAATAATGACAAAAGTAAATAAAACATTATATTACAATTCTACTCAAGAAAAGTACTTAAGCCTTCTAAATCACTATTGCGGTCCACCTACTTCCATGAAGAATCCTCCAACTTGCCCACTCATGGATCATCAATCTTGAGATGCAGTTCACAAATTTCACACAACGGTTGGTGAGAGACTCTAAAACCACGGATAGAGCAGCAAGCACAAACTTGCTCCAAAAGTGTATGTTTAGATGCACAACCGAGCAAAAACCAAGGATGATGACCATAAGCGGATGAACATAGGATTTCCAAACCCTAACTTCCATCATATACAATCACTAAACTCCAAAATAAATGAGAATGCAAAAAATCCGTGATTGTGTGATTGGGGTTTTGAACTAGAGCCCCCAAAACTTAACTACCTACCATCAAAAAACATGAATCTTCATCACTCATTGATCATCAGATGTGATTTCAGGTCACAAAGAGTAGGAAAAGAACCATGCACGTACACACAGCAGCAGCTTCAATCCATGGCTGCACCGAAGCATCAACCAATATGTAATCCAAAACAGTCGTCGTCTTAAATACAAGAAACCTTGATGGAATTAAACGCCACCGCTGAAACGGACTTGTAATAAGGTTTAACAAACCCAAACTTCCACTATCCTCGCAAAACTGTCCCAAGTGAACAGCAGTAGCACCGAATGCAAAAACACATGTTGGGATTCACAAAAGAAACATCAACAGCACCCCTACAATCATGCCATGCGATCAACAGGTGCAACTCATAACAAACCACTATGGCTTCGATTCAAACACCATCATCTGACAAAGCAAACAAGGTCATAATAACATAGAATCCACCATAGACGAGCATAAGGGTTTCAAAAACCCTAAACACAGTATCGATCCCAGTCCACTAGCATACACATGATAATAGCGATAGACCCAGGAACGAACAAATAATAGGGTGACGAAGCCCTAACAACCATCAGCAGAAAAAACATATCTCTAATAAACCCACAAATCACAATCATTAATCTGATATAGAAATCAAAACCAATCAATCATAAGCGTATGAAAACCAAAACCAATCAGCACCTGCCTAAGAAATCTCCAATCAACCGTGTCATACGCCTTCTGAATATCCACCTTAAACGCACATCGAGAAGGCCCACGATTAAGATGATAATTATGCATCAACTCCTGGGTAAGCAAAATATTATCCGAAATCCTTCTACCCGGGACAAACGCAGATTGATTTAGACTAACCAGGGATGTTAGACAATCCTTTATACTTTTTTTGGGTAAAGGGATTCGCAATAATCTTGCTAATACATTTATACATAACATTGCAGCAAGAAATAGGCCTAAAATCATTAATCCGGGAAGGAGAATTGACCTTAGGAAGAAGAGCGATAGTAGTATGATTAACTTCCTTAAGAAGTAAATATTTTGAAAGAATGTAAAACCCTAATCCTCTCTCTCTGCTAGGGGCGATTTCTGCCTCCCTAACCCTAACAAATTTCGTCCATCATTCTGATTATCTAGTATGTCTTTTCTTTAATCCTTCACTGGATTATTTGAATCTACTGCTAGATCTACTGATTTGTTTAGGGTTGGGGAGTCGGTTTCTATTGATTCTTTTCATGAATCGTCCCTTGGATCGCAGCTGCTACATCATTATTTTCCTGCCTAATTCAATTCTAAAAGTGCCTCTCTACATTCATATGATCCCTATTCGTTTATATTTTTTTTGGGTAAAGGGGAGTAATCCTGCACCCTGGTAAATAAATTAACCAAAAAACGTTTAAGTACAACGGATATGGGTTAGTCCCATATCACAGCCTGTTACATAGGCACTTACAAACACAAAAGTCCCGTAGGACACTAACAAATAACCACTATATAAGAGTGACACACCACTCTTATAACAAATAAATGAACATTAAACTACAACGACTATAAGTTTACAAATAAAATACTCAAGGCAAAAACACTTGATTCTCCAAAGTCGTCATAGATGTCCATACTTATCAACGATGCAGCTTTATCCAATGGTAGAACTAGAGCAGCTCCAATCCACACCAAACAACTACACCAAACTTCCATTGATCAAAAATGACCAAACCAATACTACAACTTGATCCAATACCTCATCTGCTAAAAGTTTTAATGGAGTAAAACTCTAGCTAAGAATGAAACCCTGTGTATCTTAATCAATCATAGACGAAAAATAAGGTTTAGAAACCCTAACTTACAGAAATAACAAACATGGCTTACATGATCAGGTTAAGCAGCCACGCACAATGCCCACGAATAGGCAAACCAAATCGCTAGTATAGCAGACCACTAATCATGAAACGATTCTAGAAATTCTGATATACTGATAGCGAACAACTCATCACAAAACCAATCATCACCCAGGTAGCATGAAGACCAGTAAAGAGAACATAAATAGGGTAAACAAACCCTAACGTCCCATCAACATACTCATTTGCAGCTCCCATGATTGTCACCCATGGTAGCAACAGAAAAGTATATCGAGTACACACTCAATAATAGGGTATTTCAAAACCCTAACTTCCAATATATTCGTATAGCATCCCAAAAAATAAGAACACTTCAGCAATCCACCCGGAATGATCAACGAACAGGTAATAGAACAAGGCCAAATAGAGTTAGATAAACCAAAGGGTTTACAAACCCTATTCGCAACCCAGTTCCAACCTCCGATCACAGACCCAATAGTATGAATGAATGTAAATCTGTGATGGTTAGGGTTTTGAACAAGACCCCTAAAAACTTGACTTACCACTCTCTCCAAACCCACTTACACGACAAACCTCAGATAGAACTTGCATGTATCAAACAAAACCCTAACAAGGGTAACTTTCAGCGATCGCTAAGCCAAACCCTAGAAGGGTTTACTTACCAGAATCGAAGTAGATAAAAACCTAAAAAAGGTTTTATATTCGTTAATCGCACAAACCAATCAACAAATCGACCCATAGTATGTAGTATCAGTTATAATAGGGACGATTGAAAAGTCGAAACCCTAAAAACAGATCC
Organism: Chrysanthemum seticuspe; assembly: GCA_019973895.1. Taxonomy (NCBI): domain Eukaryota; kingdom Viridiplantae; phylum Streptophyta; class Magnoliopsida; order Asterales; family Asteraceae; genus Chrysanthemum; species Chrysanthemum seticuspe. The sequence goes on from BPTQ01000002.1 coordinate 136,416,108, forward strand.
CATAAAACATCCAAGGTAGACGAATTATAGTACCTATTGGTTAGGGTTTCAGCCACAAAAAATAGAGACGATATCAATATGTAATGCTTAAATAACAGCGACACACCCCTACCCAGATAATAACTACCATCAAAACGATTGCATATCATTCAGAGAATGATAGAGAGGCGATTTAAATGGTGGTTAAGGGATCGGAATAAAAGGGGGAGGGGTGGCCGGATATCGCCCCCAAGGGGAGAGAATTTTAGGGGTATGTATATAAAACTATTCTTTCCCTATTCGTTTATATGTATGCAATCGCTTTTAGGGTTGTTTTATTTTTAAAAGGTATCGTGTGTTGCTGCTTGTTGTGGCTGAAACCCTAAATCACTTTTTGTGATATCATCTTTTTAGGGTTTCGATTATGGGTTTTATGGGCAATCAAGATCTTTATGGTTTCATACGCTGTGATTGGCCATAGATGTTGGGTTATTGCTGCTCGTTCATTGTTATATCTTTGCTGCTGGAAGTGTGATGCTTGTTGGACTGTTTTGTCCATTTGCTATTTGTAAGTCGATCTATTGATCGTTGCTATATATGTTACGTGGGTTAAAGAGAGAGAGAGAGACGACTATTATTGATCGATCGGGATGATGGGTTTCAATGACTGCTGCAATGTTTATGATCATCTCCCTTCGTGATCAATTGGAAAGTTAGATGGTTAGGGTTTCGACAAAACCTTAGCCGCCACCTTCTTTTATGTAAAACAAACCCACAAAACGTATTGCATACCCACCAAGGAGGGTAGAGAGGACGTTTATGGATAGGTTAATGGCCAGAAGAATAGAAGATAGTGACGGCTAAACCACTAGCGATTGTAACCCTAAAAAAAATTCCCAGAATCGACCCTAATCAAGAGATATAAGCAACGATTTGAAAGATTAATGATAAACAATAATGCTTGATCACTAAAATAATCAATTCGATGCAAAAGTCGATGGTTTTAGGGCAGATCTGAAGAAATCGATTAAGAGAAGTTAGGGTTACAGAATCGCCATCTAGAGAGAGTCGTTTGTGTTGTTGGTATGTGATTGGAATGTTTATTATGTATCTATCTTAGTCTCACATAGCAAATAAACTCTTACAGGTCCACTATTGAATTTATACTTAAACCTATGAACTCACCAGCGTTAGCTAACCTTTTAGCATGATTTTATCAGGTAATTGAGTTGATGTTTGGAATGCTTGTTCTATGGAGGCTTGGCAGAGAGGCATGGTTGAAGGATCACAATTAAACTCTGATAATATTATGTGGACCTATTTTATAATCTATGTTGGGCCTTATATTTAACTATTTTGGGATAATTGTAATTGGATAATTAATTATGGGATTTGTTGAGAACTATTTATGATTATCTTGTTTTCCTATACTTGTGTGATGTACTAATCCAGTAACGCCCCGAAAGCTTGTTTAAGTCTTCCGCTGTACCAAGGTTTGGGGGTGTTACAGGTACCCATGATTTTCTTCGCCAATCTAAGATGTAGGTACCTATTTGTTGTTTGTTTTTGGAGCGGCCCCCAAAATTGAATCAATTTTTCAAAAATGTTGAGTTAATTAATAACTCTTAACTCTTAACTTAATTTCATGACATTTCTTGTTTGATAAGTTGTGGGGTTGAGTTGGAGTCGAGTTGTTACCTAGCTTAAGGTTTTTGATAATTTGCTCAAGGATGGGCAATGCTTACACCATCAATTCTGATCACTCGATAATTGCAATTAGATCTCATATACCATTAGTAGTATTTACATTTGGTGTATAAGTTTTTGTCATAATGCTGGTGTACTAATGTGATTTCTAGTCCGTTTCATTATGACTTTGACCTTCATTGGGTCTTCATTCAAGCATTAACTTAATTTCATTAAGATCAACTGGTGTAGTTCACTCAATTATAATTAACTAGGTTGTTGGATCTGGGTTAGCAGTTTAGCGAAATTGTCATCCTGACTCACTTACAAGAACATCCTTTCCTTGTTAGAACATCCTCAGAGTTTTAGTGGTTAACATGTGTTGAGCCTCAAAGGCCTATTCGACGATTAACTGATTTTCATCCCCTAGAATGTTATGATTGATGATTTTTTTACTTCAGGATAAACCAATCAAATTTCTTATTGGGATGGTTAAACAAACTAGAAAATAAGATTCCGATTATAGAAGTTGTTGAAGCTCGAACAGTAGACATGGGTATATTTTTTTGGGGTAAAGGGGAGTAATCCTGCACCCTGATAAAATTTATTAACCAAAAAAGTTTAAGTACAACGGATGAGAGTGAATCTCTCACCTCGGCCCGTTACATGGGCAACAGACACACACTAAAAGTGCAAATAACCAAAAGAATTACATAAGAAAGACATGCCAATCTTATGAACTACCAAACAACCAAATTTACTTCCTACCACGACCTAAGAGACTAACATCATACATGTCACACATATCCTCCAAGTGTCTCGGTAGATCATACACTTGCTCAGCATACTCATCAAAATCTTCAAGATCAAAACCCCCACCACCTCCAGAAGCCAAAAATGATGCCATAGGGTTATCTGGCTCATAACCTCGTCCTCTTCACTGTCAGAACAGGTCACATTCCCGACATTAGAAAACGGATTACTAACCTTTGTAGCAGAAGAAGTCACAGTCACCGGAGGCTTAGAAGCCGCACCAATATCAATATCAACCGGAGGCTTAGACATGGGTATATACTTGAGAACGTATTGATTATATGGAAACAAAGTATCCACACTTTTTTTCGGTGACAAAATTCTTAGTAGTACTATCGACTGAATTTCAGGATGAAATTATTTTAATGGGGGAATACTGTGACAACCGCCACCTTTTCAGGACAGTCAACCTTTGACTTTTGACCGAACTTTCGATTTCTTATGTGTTTAGGTGTTTGTATGTTTGAGATTTATGTGATTTCATTTCACGGTTAACCTATTATATAGCTAACATATGTCTATATATGATTGTATGCTATATGTATTTCTTGGTATTCACGGTTATGAAACGTTGGTATTGTTTCACTTAAGTGCATTTTAGGGTCTTTTCGGTGATTATTGAAATTCATGGTATTGGTTAAGCTAATTAAACGAATCTATAAACTTTATAATAATATTTGTTAATAACAATGATAATAATCTAATGTTTTTATAAGTGTATTTCTAACTTTGGAAAGTTCATTTCCTAATTATAAATGTTTTGAGTAATTATTTCAATAAAACGAGAATTAACGAGTCATATTTAGCAATTAAGAAATTTTGTAGATTATTAAATATGTGTAACTAATAAAAATAATAAAATGATGTATAAAAATAATGGGCTAAATAATGTAGTTTAGTGGTTATGAGTTAGTTTTCTTTACGAAAGCTCAACCCAAATTTTTGTAAACCCATATAAGACAAAAAAAAATATATATATAATATATATTTGGTCCCTCCCTCCCATAATCGATCTCGAGGAAAAAAAATAAAAAGGAAAGGAGAAACCCTAGCCTCCATTGTTATTTTTTAAAAACATTCATGAAACCAAGAATCGAGTCTAATTTTTCGAAGCATAGTAAGGATAAATGATCTTTTCTCATCATTCCTAATGATTAATTATGTAACTCACATGATAGATTAGGGTTTTTTAAAATCTCTGTAATTAAGTATGTTTGATCATTAAAACATAATTAGGGATGTGTTAGAGGTTTAATCTTGCGTTGGTTAGGGTTAGATGTTCTTAAAATCGAAATTATGATGTTGTCCAGAATTTGGGTCGTATTGAAAGGGGTCTAAATTGATGATTCCAACGAGTTTTTGTGTGATTTTTGAGTCTAAACATAAGTTCAATTAGTGTACTTTCTGGAAATATAATTTTCATGGTCATTGGAGGTGGGGAAGTTAGCTTTTTAATTTTTAGAAGATTAATTGTCAAATTTGAGAATCTGAGTCTAAAAATCAGTTGGTATTTTTTATTTTTAGTTTTCAAACCATAAGGAGTTAAGAGCTCTAAATTGGCAGGGGTGATATTTAGGTTATATGTGACATACGAAATGTTTTTAGATTTTTGTGAAGTTTTCTGGGTATACCATCAGGCCACTTTCTGGACAGGTTTGGGAAAAAGATTTTTGAAATGGTACTTGCACTTATTAATAAAATCTGCAAAAATTTACTTAACTTATATGAGAACCTCATGAAAAATTGGGAGAGTCTTAGGAGCTCTTTTGATGGGTCTAAAAATTCATGATAAACTAACCGTGATTTGCATAACAAACCCTAAATTATGTCATAAGAATTGCTATAAGTATAAATCTATAAAATCAAGTATAACTTATAAAATGAGCTTATTTTGTTTTTTATTTTTTTTTGGGTAAAGGGGTTTACCCCGGTAAATATATAACCAAAAAAATAATGTTAAGTACAAATGAAATGTGGCTGAATTACCACATTAACCTCAAGCGAAGAGCTTGATAAAACTAGTGTTTATGACATGCCATAAACACAAAGAACCTAGCTATATTACATCATCAAACTAGGCATAAACAAGTAAAAAAACTTGTAACAAGCGAGCATCCCGCATCCAGCCAATCCACGAAGGGAGCAAGTTAACCCAGGAAGTTTTTTTTTAGGTAAAGGGTCTTCCACCCGGTAAATTATATTACACCAAAAAACGTTTAAGAACAATGGAATGTGGCAGAAGTACCACATTAACCTCAAGCAACGCTTGAACAACCAACTAACACGCTTGTGACAGGCCACTAAGCGTTAGAACTATAAATACATACAATAACCAAAACACCAACCGGAAACAACCACCTAATCACACAAGAATGACCACACATATCCTCCCATCTCTTCGAAGGAGATTGATGAACCAGATGAGCCTGCCTCCTTAAAAACCCTTTCCAAGAAAAAACCCAGTGGGAAAACCTTGGAGTAGGGAAAAAGAGTACAACACTCACCCGCATCTCCAACGAACTCCACCTACCACCAAAAGCATCAACCAGGGACACAAGACAAGCCTCACGCTCCAAACACAAGAAATCAGCATCAAGGAATGAACGCTCCATTAAGAATGCATAAGAGACATAGGCAATCGCCAAACACGCAATAAATCAATCACATTCGCCCTCCTTTTGAATCTACATGTAAGAAGCTTCAAACGACTGTAGATTTAATCACTTCAATCAATTGACTTTCAGACCGACGTTGCTGCTTGAAAATCATGTTGTTCCTTTCTTGCCAAATAAAATAAGATAACGCCGCAAACAAGAGCTTCGAAACAACGCTTCTCACAGACCGAGATGTAGATATAGGAATCAAGTGACGAACCACATCCTCTAAGGAATCAGGAATGTCCGTAAGACCAGCAAACATCTTCAACGAGATCCAAACCTGAAAAGAAAACAAACACTCAAAGAAAAGGTGGTTATGAGAATCCGGTTGGGTCTTGCACAAAGGGCACACAAGGGCGTCTCTTGAAGGATCATTGGAGCGAAGCATATCCTGAGTACGAAGCCTCCTTCTCAAAACCAGCCACAAATGAAAAGCATGCCTAGGAATACGGTGCGTGAACCAAACAAGATGAAACCAATCAACAACCTGTCCACGCGAACGAATACACTCCCACACAGACGAAACAGAAAAAGGCTTAACATGACCATCCCCCGTCTTCCAAACTAAACCATCATCCACATTATCAATTAAATTAGGAACCGAAATCGATGTAAGCATAGGATACCTAGTTCCCCACATATTCGGCCAAGCCCAAGAGTTCCCCAAGATAATGTCCCGAACCAACGTATTAGAAGAAAAACCCGCCCGGTAAATATCCCGCTAAGAAACAATAAGAGAAAGAGGACCAACCGAACACCACTTATCAAACCAAGCAGAAGCCTTCAAACCATTCCCAAGATTATACCAAACAAATTGCCTAACAAGAGGCCTAATTTGAAGAATCTTCCGCCAACTCCAAGACATATTACCACGCCTTGGAACATCCCAAAAGTTACGACCACGTAACCTATAAGTATGAATCCATTTCACCCATAAAGAATCCATAGAATTGAACAAACGCCAAATATGAGCAGCAATGAGAGCCGTATTAAAAGATTCAAGTCTACGAATCCCAAGCCCACCCTCCTTTTTAGGCAAGCACACAACCTCCCAAGCAACTTTAGATTTACCTTTCCGACCATTACCAGAACTCCAAAGGAAACTCCGCATGAGCTGCTCAAGATCATACACAATACGAACAGGAAGAACAAAAACCGAGGCCCAATAGATGTGCATAGAAGACAGCACTGACTGAATAAGCTGAAGCCGACCAGCAAAAGAGAGGGAGATTTATTCCTCCAATCATTGATGCGGTTAGACAACTTCTCCACCAATTCCTTACAATCTCTAAAGATCAATCTAGTAGTAACCAACGGCACTCCAAGATACTTCACAGGAAAGGACCCTTCAACAAATGGAAGAATCTGTAAAATAGCAAGCTTAACATGATTAAGAACGTTACAGAAATAAGCAGTACTCTTAAGTAAACTAGGGGACAGGCCCGAAACATCCTTAAACTCCTCTAGAGAATCCATAATCACACCAGCCGAATGAGCATCTCCATGAGCAAACAAGAACAAGTCATCAGCAAAACAAAGATTAATAATGTTAAGTTGAGAGCATTTGTGATGAAAAGTGAGCATCTCAGAATCCCGAACACGACGCCTCAAGATAAGGGTCAGCACCTCCATAACAAGCGTGAAAATATAAGGCGATAACGGATCCCCTTGCCTTAAACCACGCTTACCCTTAAAATACCCATGCAAAATGCCATTCACACTAATAGAAAACGAAGTAGTAGAGACGCACTCCATAATCCAGTAAACCATGCGCGCATGAAACCCAAAACGAACCAAAATACACCTCAAAAATTGCCAATTGACCGTGTCGTACGCCTTCTGAATATCCACCTTAAAAGCACACCTAGAAGGACCACGATTGAGGTGATAATTGTGCATAAGCTCCTGAGTAAGCAGAATGTTATCGGCAATCCTTCTTCCAGGAACAAACGCAGACTGGTTCGGGCTAACTAAAGTACTAAGGCTCTCCTTAATCCGGTTGGCAAGAATCTTACTAATACACTTGAAAAGCACATTGCAACACGAAATAGGCCTAAAATCAGTTACCCGGGTAGGAGAATTGATCTTAGGCAAAAGGGCAATGGTAGTATGATTAATCTCTTTTAACAACTTACCATTAATAAAAAATTCCTGAACCGCCTTAGTAACATCATCTAAAATAATTTCCCAAGCACCCTTAAAAAATGCAGCCGAATAACCATCAGGACCCGGCGCCTTATCATCTCCCATGGAAAAAATAGCATCTCTGACCTCACGTGACGTAACATCACGAACCATATGTAAAGACACATTAGGATCAAGAGTCGATGTGAAAAAATCAGAATCATCCAATGGCAAAGTAGGCCCCTCTTGACCAAGGAAAGAAGTAAAATAAGAGACAAAAGCATTAGGAACCAGGTCCTCCACCAATTGCACACCATTACCATCCAATATAGCATCGATTCGACTCCTAGCTTTCCTACTCTTAACCACCTTATGAAAGTATGCAGAATTCGAGTCACCAACCCGAAGCCATTCAACCTTAGCCTTTTGCTTGAGAAAACATTCTTCCTTCAAAACAGCTTCATTGAAAGCATTAAGATAGCACGCTTCCTCCTCACGTAAAACAACGTTAAAAGGATCCAAATCAAGGGCACATTGAACCACATCCAACTCATGACGAAGTTTGGTAACTCTCTCATGAATATTACCCTCATTAAACAACAATCTCCGCAGCGGCTTCTTAAGAGATTTCAACTTATTGACCACTTGATACATGTAAAAGCCACTATACTGCTTACTCCAATAATCCTGAACCTGTAATTTAAACCGAGAATTCTGTACAAGGATATTAGAAAACTTGAAAGGCCTAGGTTTAAACTTAAAAGAAGTAGGAATATTAAGAATAGCAGGAGAATGATCAGAAATACGGTAAGGCTAAAATATAGCATGAGCACCAATAAAAGAATCCATAAAAGCAAGATTAGCCAAAATGCGATCAATCTTCTTCAAAGTACCATCTAAACCTTTCGGCTTTTGATTCCAAGTAAACTGCAGCCCTGTTCGATTAATGTCCGTCACCTCGATCTCATCAACACATTCCTTAAACTCCCTCATAGCTATATCAATAACCGAAGACCCCTCAACCTTATCTTCCAAATTCAGCGCCGAGTTGAAATCTCCAAGAATACACCAAGGACGCATATGAACAACATGCTTGTGGGCACCAAGATTATTCCAAAGAGGTCTCCTATGCGTGTACCTGTTATGAGCATAAACAAAAGAACAAAAAATCTCCTTTTTATCCCCCTTGAACCGAATAAAAGTGTGAATAACTTGGTCCGTCATACTAATCACATTAAGGTCAACATCATCCATATTCCAACCTAAGATGATACGAGACCCTTTATCACACAAATGACCATTAGAGGTCCAATCCCACCTACGAAAAACCTTAGCACATAAAACCTGAAGACGAGAGTTAGAAATATGAGACTCCAATATAGCACATATAGAAAGATTATTCTCACCAAGAACTTGACGAACCTCCTTTTGATTAGGGGAAACCCAGGAACTTTGCCTCCTTAAAAACCCTTTCCAAGAAAAACCCAAAGGGAAAAACCTTGGAGTAGGGAAAAAGAGTACAACCCTTACCCGGCACTCCATTCGTGTAAAATACATATACTTGGAATCTTCCATTTATCCAGAATCAACCGAGACCGCGAGGTTAGCTTCTTGAACCTGAAAGTAACCAGCTTCAACCGAATATTGGAGACAATGGAGCTAACCACTTCAGCAACAGTAGACTTCTTACGCTAGAACAGCCTAGAATTGCGCTCCATCCAAACGAAGTAAGTAGTAGCAGCAAGCAATAATCGAGAAATGATACTACTAACCGACCGCCCCTTAGAAAAAGGAATAAGAACTGTAACAGCACTCTCCAACGAAGGTGGGACCGCATCCATACCAGATAAAACCCGTACCTGAAACCAAACCTGCATAGAAAATTGGCACTCAAAAAATAAATGAGAATGAGAATCCGGAACCAATTCACAGAGCGGGCATCTAAGCAAGTCCAAATCAACGTCAGGACCAACATCCCATTGTCGCATCCTATCCTGAGTCTTTAGCTTCTGCTTAATAGCGAGCCACATATGTATAGCATGCCTTGGAATAAAATGAGAGAACCAAGGAACATTACACCATTCAACCAAATCAGCCCTTAGCCGCAGTGATTCCCAAGCACCCGAAACTGAAAAACAACTAAAGTTACCATCCAGGTTGCGCCATAATAATCCATCGTCAGTATCGTTTAGAGTAGGAACCGGGAGAGCAGCTAACAATGGAAATCTAGATACCCAGTCCAACGACCATCGCCAAACATCAGTTGCAATCAGATCATAAACTGAGTCAGATAAATTAAACCCCGCTCGAGGAATATCTCTAGCAGTAAGTAATTCACGAATCGGGCTTAACTGACACCACATATCAAACCAAACCGAAGTGTCCTTTCCATTATTGATCTTATGCCAGATAAAGGGACGAACCTTGGGTCTAATGGCAAGAAGCTTGCGCCAGCCCCAGCTAACATCCCCCAAACAAGGGACATCCCAAAAGCTTCTCCCACGGAGTTTAGACGAATGGATCCATTGCACCCATAGCGACTCTTTATGTGTCAAAATATTCCAAATGTGAGTAGTCATGAGAGCAATGTTAAAATCCTCCAAACGACGAATACCAAGACCACCTTCTTTCTTTGGCTTACAAACAGATTCCCAAGCAACCTTAGCCTTTCCCCTTTTCATTTCTCCTTGACACCAAAGGAAACTCCTCATAAGCTGCTCTAACTCATGGATAATACGAGTAGGAAGGATAAAGACCGATTCCCAATATAAATGCATCGAAGATAAAATAGACCTCACCAACTGAAGCCTACCCGCAAGAGATAAGAATTTGTTACGCCAATCATTCACACGACCTTCCAATTTTTCAACAAGCACCTTGAAATCCCTATAAAGAAGTCTTGATGATATAAGGGGGGCCCCAAGGTACCTGACAGGGAGAGAACCCTCTGCAAATGGCATAGACTGGAGAATAGCAGCTTTAATAGCATTAGGAACATTACAAAAAGAAAGTTGTACTTTTAGGGATACTTGGGACAAGACCCGAAAAGTGCTTGAAATCCTCCAAAGCCTGCATAATGACATTAACAGAATCCTGATGGCCTCTAGCGAACAAGAAGAGGTCATCTGCAAAACAAAGGTTAATAATCTCTGTTGTTCACACAAATGATGAAACTGAAAATCAACTGCATTCGAAACCTTTTTTTGTAATATAAGAGTTAGCACTTCCATAACCAGCGTAAACAAGTATGGAGATAACGGGTCACCTTGTCTAAGGCCCCGCTTACCTTTAAACCAGCCATGAAGATCCCCATTAACACATATGGAATAAGACGTAGATGAGATACATACCATGATCCAGTCAACCATTTTGGAATGAAAACCAAAACCAATCAGAAATGCCTTAAGAAAAGTCCAATCAACCGTATCATATGCCTTCTGAATATCAACCTTAAACGCACATCTAGGAGGACCTCTCCCTCAATGATCATTCCGCATAAGCTCTTGGGTAAGTAATATATTATCAGATATACGACGACCAGGAACAAATGCAGATTGATTAATACTAACCAACTGACCAAGGCCCTCTTTAATACGAAACGAGTTTACAAACCAAACGAGTTTACATGTGTATTTTTGGGTTTCAAGTAGTTTAACAAAGAATATGATTAGTTTAAATGTTCCCAATCCATCTCGTGTGAGTTATAGTGGTGAGGATATAAGCCTTGATCACTTGTAACTTATATTTTTTCGTTTGTTTTAGATTGCTAGTTCGTGATTGTGCATCTTATTTGTTTAACTGCGAATCGAGGTGAGTTTTCGTGGCCCCTTTTCATATATTTTCTTGGGGGGAAATGATACTCAAAATTGTGTTTTAAATGTTTTGTGTCATGGTTTATACTCGTTTTGTTTTGGACAATTGTATGTGAATATATTTCCTATATGTGCATTTGTGGTATGTAATTATAACGCGTGAAATGAATATTTATGAATATGTGTGAATGTTTTGAAACAAGTACTTGTGGTCTTAAGGTGTCGTTTCATCCAGCTTAAGTACCCACGATATAGCTCCAGCTGGTAGTCTACGCGAAAATCTCATATGTTTACATGAAAGCGAATTATGGTTTGGTGTAAAACAATACTGCATGCACTTAGTTTATTTACTACACGTTGTCCCAATTATGTATTGTGCATGACAAAATATATATTTTGTTTGTTTTAAACCCATGAACTCACAAATTCTCCCCCGATCATAATTTTCAAATCCTTTGAGATTTGTGATCTGAATTGATTTAAATTATTTTTGAAAGCTTTTTGAGGAGAAAGTGTGACAAGCTTTTAAAAAACATTTAACTGATAAGGAACAGATTTTCAGACTTTAAACTCCATTGTACAAACATGCTTAGGTATCTTATGAAAACACAGCATAAGCCTTGGTCTGGATCCAATTGTACAAAAAAAATATTCTTTTTGATTATCCAAATGTAGAACTTGTTCGTTTACGTGCCAATTGTTTGAAAAATAACCTTTTGAATTGTTTGAAATCATTCTCCCCCTCAATCAATGACGTAAGTTGTTGACTGAGTGATAGAGATTTTGACAAATGATAAGTGCAGATGATTTTCAAAATAAAGTCCGAGTTATTTTCAAAGCAATTTTGTTTTCATTAGATGATAAATATTTTTTAGAAGAATATTTAGAAGAAAAAATATTTATAAGGAAACATTTGTCTTTTTGGCGACAAATTTTCCTTATGAACTTTTGTTTTTAGAATCAGAGCATGAGGTTTCAAAATTAGATTAAGCATGGCTCTGTTCTTCCTTTTAAAAATGGGTTACTGCCTAAAATAACAATAAACCTACATTTTTCTCCATCTATTTTATTTATTTATTTATTTATTTTTATTTTTTATTTTTTAAAAACGAAATAAATAAAAATATATTACTACTATTCGGACTTCATCTAAAGACCCGTGCTATTCTTTGAATGACAAATCTAAGTTCGTAGATGTTATCGAAACCAGATAACATGATATGAAAAACAATATTTTTTGGACTTTTTCAAAATTTTCTGATTTTTATGGGTTTTGAAATTTTATATTTTTCTATTTCTTTTTGTAGGTTTTATAATTTTGTATTTTACTTTTTGATAAAATATGTACAAAGAATAGATGAGGAAGCACCTTTACTCTTCGTCTTCCTCCTGAATACGTTTGAGTGTCTCGGTTGTAGACTCTTCAAGCCAACTCGTGAAAGGATAAACTCAAACCGTTCTCTAGGAAGAGTTTTAGTGAAGATGTCTACCAGCTGATATTCAGTCCTTACAAAGTATAGTTCAACCACACCTTTCTCCACTTGTTTCCTGATTGAAGTGATGTCGAATGTCAATGTGCTTTGCTCTTGAATGTTGAACATTGTTGCAGCAGAGAGCAATGGCACTTCTGTTATCACAGTACAGAGGAACTTTGCTGAATACAAAGCCATAGTCAGATAATTGGGATCTCATCTATAGGATTTGAGCACAACAAGATGACATGGCTATGTACTCCGCTTTTGTAGAGGATATAGACGTACTCATTTGTTTCTTTGTAGACCAGCTTACTAACTTATCTCCCAAGAATTGAGCACCACCTAACGTACTTCGACATGTATCTTGACATCCTGCATGGTATGCATCTGCATATGCTGTTAGTGACATATCGGTGTCCTTCGGATACCAAAGTTCCATGTTAACGGTTCCTTGAAGATACCTAAAGACCCGTTTAACCGCTTCAAGGTGCTTTTTGGTAGGCTTAGCCTAGTATCTAGCACACATGCATACAACGAATAGAATATCAGGTCTACTGGCTGTGAGGTACATCAGGGATCCAATCATACTTCGATATTTCATTTGATCAACCATGATCCCTGAGTGGTCCTCATCCAATTTTGTGCGCTTCACCATGGGAGTGTCAATAGGGTCACAAGAATCAAATCCGAATTTCTTTAAAATTTCATTTGCATATTTAGATTGATTAATAAAAATGCCTCCGGGACTCTGTGAAATTTGTAATCCCAAGAAAAATGACATTTGTCCCACCATATACATTTGAAATTTGGAGCCCATCTCCTTTGAAAAACGGCCACATTCATTAGGGTCGGTCGAGGCAAAAATGATATCATCAACATAAATTTGAACGTGAATTAAGTGTTTGCCTGACTTTCTGGTGAACAATGTGGGATCAACTGCTCCTTTGCTAAATCCATTTGTCAAGAGAAACTTTGACAATGTATCATACCATGCCCTTGGAGCTTGCTTCAAACCGTAGAGGGCCTTCTTCAAGCGGTAGACATGGGTAGGATGCTATGGATTCACAAAACCTTCGGGTTGGCTGACGTAAACCACTTCTTTGAGATCCCCATTAAGAAATGCAGTCTTTACATCCATCTGATAAACCACCATGTTCTTGCTAGCAACATTAGCCAGGAAGATTCTGATAGCCTCGATTCGTGCAACCAGAGCAAATGATTCCTCAAAGTCAATTCCTTCCTCTTGTCGGTATCCTTTAGCCACTAGTCTTGCCTTATTCTTCAGAACATCACCGTGCTCATCAAGCTTTACTTTAAAGATCCACTTGAGAGCAATAATCATAGCACAATATAGAGCAGGTACTAATTCCCATACATCAAGATGATCAAACTCATAGATTTCTTCTTGCATTGCACTAAACCAGCTGTTCTCAGACATTGCTGTTTTGACATCTTTAGATTCGATCTTTTTTTTGGGTAAAAGGGATTTTTCACCCTGGCAAAATTCATTACACCAAAAACATTAAAGTACAAAGGATGAGGGTGACTTCCCTCATCTAAGTCCCTTAGGACACTTATATGAAACCACTCTATAAGAATGACAGGCCATTCTTATAACTTACCTACACAACATGTGCAACTACCATATTAATAACTAACACAATGAAACTACCAATAATGACTAAAATACAATACAAATGCAATCCAACTCAAGTATAAGCACTTGAATCTTCAAAATCATTATGGCGTTCCAAATCAACTTCAACGAAGAGACATCACAAAGTATGGCGAATGTCCATACCATAGAAATCCAACGACTTACCACAAGTCATCATTATCCAACCTCCATACTTGAACATAGAATGACCCGTACTAAACAAATCACCCTTGCATCAACAAGACATCCAAACGCATCAAATAATAAATAAATCATCCAATACATGCGTACTTCGACATCATATGCCGAACCCCAAACGAACACTACCATAGCATGATCCAAATAGCAAGGATCTGCCATATACCAGGCTCAAACAACCTCACCAAACATGAAAGTAAAAAATAATAGCAGATGTGAGAAGAGCATCAACAAATAACCAAATCAGTAGCATCCGCAAAACAGTAGCAACCAAGATCCGGTATAAACCAAATTAAACAAGGGTTTCTGAATCCAAATCAATCGATACACAATACCATCACCCTTACAATACCATCATAATAAATCACCAAAACCACCAGGTCTGATAATCATATGAACCAATAACCATCGACTAGGGTTAACAAACCCTAACTTCCATAAACCAATCACAAGACTAAAGAATATAAAATTTGTATACAGATCTGTGAATGACGAGTAGGGTTTTTGAACAAGATTACCCACAAACTTGACTTACATATCTCCCTTAAACCCACAAATACATCAAATAAATCTGCTGTAGGAACCTTCAATAAACAAATAAACCTTAAAAAGGTTACTTTGCAGCATCAGCACATGATCACAAAACCACCAGCAAAATTAGATAAGGTATGAAAGAAACGTAAAACCCTAAACGTGGGTTCCTTGATTTCACTAACCACCATGAATCAAAATGCCCCATTAGAAAAATATATGCATATACGAATAGATTTGTGATGAATCATCATAAACCCTAATGAGCCGCCAAAAAACAATCCACCAGATCCACGAAAGAAACATTAAATCAATTAGAATTGGCATGGATAAGGTAAACGGTCAGCAATAGGGATGATTATAGAACTCTAAACAAATACCGAGTGACCCAAGAAAGATCAAAACAATAGTATTTAGTGTTTTGAGAACATCACGCCACCTCCAAAAAAACACAGCCTAGTAAACCGATTGCATACCCAAAGGTAGAGAAACGATTTCGAAGGATGATTATGGCCGGAATATAGTATGGAGGTGCCGGCCAGAAAATCTCCCCAAGAGAGAGAGAACTTTAGGTTCGATCTTTGATAATACAGAATTGAAGAAGCACCATAAGGCATCCGTAGCAAGTTGTTTACAAGTGGATACCAGGTGAGAAGGGTTCCCAATGATGTTGTCCAATGGATGATCATGTGTCCATTTTCTGAGATGTTCGTGTGGCTGCTGATGAGGAACTGGTGTAGCAGAATTTGGATCCCTGATGAAGATGGTTCAGGAGTTGGTTCAGGGGAAAATATATTTTCAAACAGAGCATCTTCGGGGGTAGCAAAGGGGTTATCTCCATCATAATTAGCAGCTGCATTTCAATGATGTACAGCCGAAGATTGAACATTCGATGATGATGAGTGATCTGCAACTAGCGCTTCTTGAGATAAAGACATTGAAACTGATGGATTATCTGTGTTGATTGGATTAGAATCCGCCACTGTTGATGGTGTAGAATTATCATCATCATAAGGTTCATAGTATTCATCAAACATTGGATCAAACAACTTCTTCAGATCTTCTTCAGATGGATATGGAACTACAGGGGAGTGATTCTGTACAAGAGAAGAGCTGATTGGATTACTTGATAAGTATTGAGGTGTGGGGCCAGAACTGGATTGTCTTGGAGCCGTATGCTCAGACAGCTCATCAAACGTGACATGAATAGATTCCATGATGTCTCTGGTTCTTTTATTGTAGATTCGGTAACCCTTCCGATTTGGTGCATAATCCACGAAAATTCCAATGTCTGCCTTAGCTTTCAATTTACCCAAATCTTGACCTTCATTAGTAGGATAGGAGAGTTGCCCAGAGCTATTCCTTGTGGGGTGGACAATGGCTGGTGCCAAAAGGCACCCTGGGTCAGGGTGTGCCCGCCAATCTACACCTTTTTTGTGGATTAGTAGGATAGCAAAAAGCACCGAACACACATAGAAAAGACAAATCCGGTTTTCGGTTGTGGACAAGTTTGTAAGGGGTTTTTTTCCATGAGTTGTATGAATTAGGGAACGGTTTTGGGTGTAGCATGCAATGGCAATGGCATCCGCCCAAAGAAACATTGGAGCCTTTGAATAGATCAGCATAGTTCTTGCAGCTTCTACAAAAGTTCGATTTCGTCTTTCAACTACACCGTTCTGTTGAGGAGTACGTGGAACACTTCTTTGATGGCTGATTCCAATGCTTTCGTAAAACTGACTTAATTCTTTGTTAACAAACTTAGTTTCATTGTCTATTCGGATAATTCTGACTGTTTTATTAAGCCGAACCCGCAGCTGTTTAATAAGTTTGATGACGACATCTGGAGTTTCATCCTTTGACCTTAAAGACTTAACCCAAGTAAACCGATAGTAGTCATCAACCACGACTAGCACATATTTCTTCCCGTTGATAGTTTGCACTCTCCTGGGTCCGCACAAATCCATATGAAGAGTATGAAGAACTTTCATAATTGAGTTTGCAGGTTTTGGTTTATGGGCATATTTCTTGCTTTTTCCTAATTGGCATGCTGAACAAAGATGATCTTTTTCATACTTTAATCTGGGCAAGCCTCTCACGAGGTCCTTTCTAGAAAGATCATTTATGGTTTCAAAGTTCAAGTGATTGAGACGACGATGCCATAACCATGACTTTGTTTTGGAAGCCTTTGACAACAAGCAGATTGGAGAAGACTTCATCATATCTTCAATAGAGATGGTGTACAGATTAGTACCACGTGTTCCCTTTAAAAGTTCAACACCATCTAGTTCTCTAACGAAGCAAGTATGTTTTCTAAAGGCCACATCAAGATCAGAGTCACATAATTGACCAACAAAGAACAAATTATGACCGAGTCCTTCAACATAATGGAGATTACACTGTCTCCAACTACATAATCTTCATATCCCATAATTGCCCCAAAGTGGTCGTTCCCAAATCTAACAGTCCCGATGAATTTATTCACGAAGTTCATGAGCCGCGAGCGATCTCCAGTCATATGCTTTGAACAACATGAGTCCAAATACCACAGAACGATTTGTACGACATGCAGTTGAACACATACAAGTATGGATGACTGGATAATTTGGATCCCCATGCGAGAATGGGTTCCACTTGGTTAGTAACTGAGACTGGAACACCCACATCAGAAATAGAAGTTATGACATCATTAGAGATGGATGCAATACTAGTAGAAGCACTTGGCCTATTTGTAGTATGACTACTTCTTAAGGGGATGATCCTACCAATAAGTTTCCATTCCTTATTGGGCATATACCTATTCCTATTTGGACAAAATTCATTAACTTTGAATGTGCGGCCAGTAGGTTTCCATTGATACCCTACATTATTGAACATTCTCCTTGTAGGTTTCCAATAGTTACTAACCTTTTTCCAAATTGGTTTTCTGACATCCTTAACCTGTTTAGCAATTCTTATATTTTTGACTGGGGATTTAATAACATTTTTTAACACATTCACAGCACATTCATGATACATACCAGAAGTCAAATATTCATTACATGTTTTGCAAATAGTAGCAGAATTCGAATTAATTACTATACGCTTATAGCTAATACTAGAATCAACACGATTCGTTTTATTCAACTCAAGCTTATTGTTCCTAAGGTGGTCTTTTACTTTGTTTCCTTGATCACTCTTAGCTTGCGAGATCCTATCTTGCTTTGTATTGCCTGGAGGCTTTGATCCGCTTACTTTAGTGTCACTGATTACTCCTGTAGAAGGAATGATGGGAACATTAGTTGGTTTCACTACTTTCTACATTCCTGGTCTAGAAGTGTTGGGATCTGAGATTCTAGGAGGCACATCAAAGGTCACATGCTTGACTTTCAGCATAAAACAAGGCATATCAAGGGTCACATGCTTGACTTTAGGCATAAAGCAAGGCATAACGATTATATCTTTCCTAGTACTAGATTTAGGACATATTGCTATTAAGCATTCTAAAAGTTCCTGAGATCGTTTGGCATATAAGCACGCATCCCTAATCGCATTATCAAGTGGTTTCTCTATCTTATCCTCTTCAACAATCTCACGGAGACATTCTAGACTATCATTGAGGTACGAAAAATATGTTTGACATGCGAGTTCATTGTTGCTAAGATGAGGGGGAATATACTTCACAGACATAACATATTTAGTACAAGCAGGCACCTTTGGTGCAATATTCTCACCACTGGTGATTGACATTTTCCCTTTTACCTGACTCTTCAGATTCTCAATTTCATTTTTCAAAGAAGTTATCTTTTCATTGTTCTTGTCACGAGTGATCTTAATTGATTCATATAACTCTTTGAAATGCAGTTTAACCTTTTCATTTTCTGCTAAAAAACACTCATTTTCATGTTGTAATACATTAATGATGTTTTGAAGATGAAAGTTTTGAGAATTCTGAGAATCTAAGAGAGGAGGTATATGGGAGCCAGTCACTTCATTCTTTTCTCCCTTCAATTGGGAAATTTGGGCTTTCAACCTTTTGATCGTGTTGCACTGAGCTCGAATATGTTCATCTCGTTTATTTAATTTAAAAACTGCATCAAACTCAGGAGCATCCGGGGATTCTTGGCATTCGAGGTTTTAACATTTTCTTTGAGATGTTGATATTTTAATTGCAAAGCAAGATATTCAACTTCCAATTTAGACAATTGTCTGACCATGTTATCATGATCATCCCTTTCGATTTTATCATGCAATTTTGAATTCGTTGTCTCAAGCTCAATGACATGATCGTGGGAGACTTTCAAAGCAACAGATAATTCATGAAATTGAGAGGCAGTAATAGAATAATTTGTGACAGTGTAAAACACATCTTGAGCAATACATCTAGACATCAAATTATCATTTAGGATGTGAGGATTCTTCCTCTCAATCTCATTACTTTTGAGTTCACATTCATAATCTCTGACCTCATTTTCCATTTCATTAAACATTCTTTTCATATCTTTAACCTCAGTATCTATGGCCTTTTGGAGAGATTCAAATTGTTCTTTTAGTTGTTTAAAGAAAGGCATGACCTCAGTTATGTAACATTCTTTTGTTTGCTCAAAACCCCTTTCCCCTTTGGTAATTCCCGTTGGAGTGATTCTCTTCTTACATGTTTTCTCAAAGTCAACAAATAGTTGGTAAACAACATATAAGCTAACTACAAAAAAAAAAAAAAAAAAAAAAAAAAAAAAAAAAAAAAAAAAACTCCTAACCGATTCTCTCTAGGCGATTTTTTTAAACCCTAACCTCCTTATCGTTTTTTTTTCAAATCTGCCTCAATCTTGGGATTCTTTGCATCGATATGCCATTGCTACTGATTATTTTTGGGTAAAAGGGTTAATTCACCCCGGTAAAATATATTACGCCAAAAACATTGAAGTACAAAGGATGAGGGTGAATCCCTCATCTCAGTCCCTTAGGACACTTACAGACTCTCCTATAGGAATGCAACATCATTCCTATAACTTACAATATAAGCGTGACAGACCACACTTATAACTAAACATCAGACTACAACGATAAAAAAGAATAAAAATAAATGCACTTCAAGTAGAAATACTTGAATCTTCAAGTCACCATAGTAGTCCAAACTTCCAGCGTCGTTCAAATATACAATTGGTTCTTGGTTGGATTAACTTCATTGTTAATTGGTTCTTGGTTGGATTCGTGCTGCGTTTCTCTTGTTTTGTTTTAGTTTTGACGAATCGTATCGTTTTTTGGTTATAACCTGATTTGGCTTGCGTGATCGATCTGATTCATCTAAGTTTGGTTTATCACTCCTTGTTGGTCTTGTTTTAATCGTTTTTTCTTGATTGGATCATGGGAGCAGGTTAGATACTGGATCGTTGTGTTTAAAACCCTAACTTTTCAGTTAGGGTTTTGGTTTATTTGTACGAATCTTGCTGTTCAAATTCTGCTTGTGTGTGTCGATTTTTTGGATTGTTTGTGGGGTTTAGAGAGATGGAGAAAGGATTTTTTTAACAAGGATAGTTCTTCGTTGAAAGCTGCAAAAGCAGCCACCAACTTGGCCGATCAAGTTGGCTTGAATAAGGAATCTAATCCGTATGCTACGCTGGATATTAATGCGTTGGATGCTAGGTTTAAACGTCTTAAAGGTGAGCACGCAATCGATGGTGGTACTACTGTTCCTGAGGTACATAAAGCTGCTAGGGTTGTTCGAAACCCTAGCACTCACGATGGTAATATGTTTGGGGACAGTCCGTTTGAATCTGCTTGGAGCACTTCTAACCTGGAACAAACATGTCGTCCTGACCCATGGGTGGACTCTAGGTTGGGGCTTGATAGTGATAAGGCTGGTACCTCTATGGGTGGGTTGGATTCGAGCACTAAAGCGACTCCTATTAATGTTGCTGTTCAGGATACTTGTATGACTTCGAATTTGGTATTTCCTAGTGTTGCTTCGAATGTGGTGAAGGTGTCTACTTCTGGTCATGATGTGAATGGTAGTGAAAATGTGCCTAAAGAAGCAAGGTCGTTTGCTAATGTGTTAAAGCCGGAACAAGTCACTAGGAAAGTTAACTTTCGACCATTGGTGAATGAGAATCGTATTGATAATCATGATACGGTTCTTCCAAAGGCTGCTATGGAGGGAGTGTTTAACCGATATGATAATACTCTTGTTGGCTTCTTTGTTGGCAAGAATATTGCCTTTCCTTTGGTCCAAAATTATGTCACTAACACGTGGGGTAAGTTTGGGTTAAAGAAACTTATAAAGAATGACGATGGTGTGTTCCTCTTTAAGTTTGATTCTAAAGAGGGTATTGATAATGTCCTTCAACGGGGCCCTTGGATTATTCGTAATTCTCTTCTTATCCTCACTAAGTGGACTCCTGATGTGTTATTGTCTAAAAGAGAGGTTACTAAAGTTCCCGTGTGGATTAAATTGCATAATGTGCCATTACTTGCATATTCGGAAGACGGGTTGAGCCTAATTGCTACTCAGGTGGGTAAGCCGATTATGTTAGATGCTTTTACTAGCTCCATGTGGTCACATTAGTTTTTCACGTGCACTTATGGAATTATCCTCAGAATCTGATCTAAAACATGTGGTGACTATGGCGATCCCTATAAAGGACGATAGTGGTTTTACTACGGCATGTATCAAGGTTGAATATGAATGGAAACCTCCACATTGTGCGGAATGTAAAGTGTATGGGCATGTTAATGCTTGTTGTCCTAAGAGTACTAAGGAGCAAAATGATGTTACTCCCACATCGTCTTTGGAAGAGCCTGATGATGGGTTTAAGGTGGTGCAGAATCGGAAAGCCAAACCCAAAGGTACGAAGATGTCTAGTGGTATTAATATGGGTAAGGGACATAGATTTGCTCCTAGGAAGCATGTATATGTTGCAAAGACGAAGGCACCGGAAGCTACTACGTCCAATGTTAATGCTAAAGGTACGCCTATTACTACGTCTAACTCTTTTGGGACTCTTGAGGTGCATGATGACACGGGCATCCCAAGTACTGTGATTGATTCTACTACTGACGAGGTAAAGATAGAGAATTCTAGTGGTTGTACTAAGGAAGTAGTTATGGATGGATCTCAGGGGATGGAATCTCGAGTTGGTAAAGATGCGGCTGTTAAGCCTACTGAGACTATGACTTTTTCTGCTACTAAGGCAAGTAATCCGTTTTCTAAAGTCGGGAATGTGATTTGTTCTGATAGTGATGAGGATGAGGTTTTGGAGCCGTATAACCCTATGGCTACATTTATGGCTTTTCGAGGTGGTGGGGGATTTGAGCTAGAAGATTTCATATCTGATGATTATGCTGCTCAAGTCTACAATTTACCGGGACACTTGGAGGATTTTTGTGACATGTATGATATTAATCTCTTAGGTCGTGGTAGGAAGTAATTTGGATGTTTGGTAGTCCATAAGATTGGCATGTCTTTCTTATGTAGTATGTTTGGTTAAGAGCACTTTAAGTGTGTGTCTGTTGCCCATATAATGGGCCGAGGTGAGAGATCCACTCTCATCCGTTGTACTTAAACGTTTTAGTTAATATATTTTACCAGGGTGCAGGATTACTCCCCTTTACCCAAAAAAAAGGTTTGCTTTGAGTAGGAAGAGTTCTAGGCACTAAATGCATAGGTGTATTTAGGGGATACACAGTGGCTGGAGGCAATTTCCTACAAGGGGGATTCTTCTCAATAAGATTATCAGCTTTTTGCTTATCCATATCTTTCCTCCATAACACTTGCTCAGGGGTCAACTGGGTCTGAGGTCTAAACTTATTGAAGGCAATCCAGTTTTCCTTAGCATAATTTGGTGTTTTAAATGTGATATTATACGCTATGCACCAAGGATCTGTTAGTTTCTTATCCATTTTTTTCTTAGAGGCATCCTCTAATTCTCTATCCTCTTCAGTGTGCTCTACACACGTAGGTTTTTGTCTAGGCTTAAGGATCTCATTGCCATTATAGATTACCTTTTGAGCAACTTTTTCTTTCTTACCAACCTCGGGATTGGGTTCCTCTACAAGATTAGTACTGTGCTCATCGCTTAACACTCTATGCTTATTGATCAAGTGAGCAGTCTGAATGGTGTTCCCTTGTACGTACAACTTGTTTCAAGTTTGTTTTTCAAAGTTTTTAGGTTGGAAAAATCATTTAAAAGTTTTGATTCCTTACCATTAAATTCCTGTTTGAGCACTTTTACATTTTCATGAAGTTCTTGCTTTTGCTTAACAGTATTTAGTTATCCATCTCCTGCTCACGGGTAGTCAGTTCAAACTTAGCACGTTGTTCATATATGGTAACTTGTTCCTTATAGGCATTTAGTTCAGAGGTTATGGAATCATCAGGAGCACATTCAATGTATTCATCAAAAATATAGTCATCATTGACTGCAGAAGATGCATCACTTGGTACAATTTCACTTTCATCTTGCTTCACATATTGATCATATGGGACAACATTGCTATTACCCATATTTTCAATATCTGATTCAATAATTTCAGTTAATTGTACTTTGTCGTGTATCTTTTGTACATCAACCTCATCGTATAGTTTTAATACCTCTGATATGATGGATTCCTTTGAGGGACTGGCTTGTTGAGGTGAAGGAGCCTTTGGAGAGACCATTGGTGAGATGCTAGCCATAAAGATGGTCTGTGCAGTTGGTTCATCGTCAACATCCGAGTCAAATGCATCACAATCTGCTACTTGAAATGCATTGGGATTGTTCTGAGCTATACCCTGCACAGGCTGTTCATCCACATCAGCATCATAAGTTTTAGCATTTCCCTCAGCTAGAAATAGCAATTTTTCCTCATCCAACACTGCTCCATTATCTTGAGCTTGCACCAGTAGCATTTTGTCCCTGAAGTACTCTGCATTTTGTGAACATTTTGGAAGAGTGCAGTTCCTTGCAATGTGTCCTTCTCCACCACATTTGTAGCACTTGATTTGCTTCCCTTGACCTTGAGCCGCAATCCTTCCTTGATTATGATTTCCCACATAACCTGCACCGGCTCCTGCATTCCCATAACCAATACCAACCACAACATTTCATTGCTCATTGTGTGGTAGATAAGCATTCTGCCTTCCTTGCACATTTTGCACTACTACCCTTCCATCTTTAACCGTAGCATGATTGTGTAGGTTAGATGCAGTTCTAAGATGATTGTTTGTGTGTGGGGTAAAGTTCAGGTTCTGCTTAACCATTAGAGCCAGTTGATTGACAAGTTGTTCCATGAATGAGTCTGAAGGCTTATAACCTGGATCCGGAATGAGTTTATGATTACCATCCCCAGTAGGTATGACTTGTGATGCTTTGGTAGTTATTCCCACATTTGTTTAGAATGCAGTTGAGTCATTTGAAGAACTTGCATCTCCAGCATTGGTTTTGAACTTTTCCATGATCATTCGTTCAAATGCAGCATGCTTCTCATTTTGGAGCAAATAAGCATACAATTGCTCGTAATTGGTGTTTCTCAATCCTTTGTTTAGTTTGACTGCAGTGAAAAATTTATGCCATTCGGGATTCATGTTGTTCACAAACTTTGAGGATATTTGGCATTGTCATTTTGATATTCCTCATATCATTCACAAGCTTGTGGAATCTCACATAATATTCAGTAACACTTTCTCCTGGATTCATTTTTAAATTCTCTAAGTCATCATACAACTAAGATTCTCTATCTTCCTTGGTCAGTTCCGAACCAGAGAGAAGCATCTTGGCATTATCCCAGACAGCCTTAGCTTCAGTGTTGTGATTGATTAGCTTGTAAATGTCCTTTGGTAAACCTTGAAGTATGATGTTTGAGGCTCTAATGTCAGCATCATATCTCTTCTTTTCCTTATCATCAAGCTCATCATACATTCTTGGTCTATCCAACCCTAATGTAACACAACCTGCAACCAATCTAAAAAAAACCCTAAACCGATTCTCTCCTAAATAATAGGGCGATTTCCAGCCCCCTCCTACCCTATCAATTCCGGCCAATAATTCTTCCAATCTTAGTTGTTTTTTCGTTAATCTTTGTTTGGATTATTGAATTAACTACATAGATCCTGGTTTGTTAGGGTGGAGGGCTGGTTATATTTTATTTATTTGGCAGATCGTCCCTATTCATTATTATTTGATTTGTCGCCGCCATTCATTCATAAATATTCCGGCCAAAACAGCCTCTTTAATCGCCTCTCTACCTATAATGGTATGCAATCGATTATTTAGGTTTGTGTTCTATCAAAAAGGTGGCGGCTGCTATGTTTGATTTGTCGAAACCCTAACTAGTTATTCTGGGTACGATCTGGTGGTTTTCTTGTGCATGTATAGCCATATCTTTGATGTTTGGTTTGATTGGAACTGCACTTTTCATCTTGTAAGTAAACCCTTTAGGGTTTTCTCGCTGATTGTGATTGGCTGCTCATTACGCTGCATGTTAACCTTTTTTAGGGTTTGTTTGTGAAGTGCATGTTCTACAACAGATGTAAGAGTTATGTACGTGGGTTTAGAGAGATGTAAGTCAAGTTTTAGGGTACCCTTGTTCAAAAACCCTACGTTCACAGATCTGTTGCCGATTGCTACATTGTTGGGTCTTGTGATCGTTTTTACTGCAAGTTAGGGTTTGGTTAACCCTATTATCGTCCCAAACTGGTCCGCATTAGCTGGATTCAGATTGGGTGTGCTGCTTGATATTGCTGGAAGTTGGGGTTGTTTATACCCTATTATCGTCCTAAAACTAGTCCGTTTGCATGGTGTTGCGGTTGGATTGTAGTTTTGGGTTTCTACGTTCTTTGGCAGATTCTAAATTGGAACTCTTGTTGAGCCACTTCTACGAGTGGTCACTGATGGTTAGGAGCTGTTATTGTGGATGTGCGTTGGTTTTATACGTACTTGTTGGTTTTTCTTATTGGTGTTCAGTTTTGCATCTCAACATACACCTTTGGAGCGAGTTTTGAGCTTGCTGCTCTATCCGTGGTTTTAGAGTCCCTCACCAACCGTTGTGTGAAACTTGTGAACTGTACTACAATTTGAGGACCATGATATTGTATATTTGAACGACGCTGGAAGTTTGGACTACTATGGTGACTTGAAGATTCAAGTATTTCTACTTGAAGTGCATTTATTTTTATTCTTTTTTATCGTTGTAGTCTGATGTTTAGTTATAAGTGTGGTCTGTCACGCTTATATTGTAAGTTATAGGAATGATGTTGCATTCCTATAGGAGAGTCTGTAAGTGTCCTAAGGGACTGAGATGAGGGATTCACCCTCATCCTTTGTACTTCAATGTTTTTGGCGTAATATATTTTACCGGGGTGAATTAACCCTTTTACCCAAAAAAAAAAACCCTAATGTAACATTTCCATCAGTTCCCGTTTCGAGAATGTCCCTAGGCGTTCCAATTTGAAATGGTCCTTCATCAA
Source organism: Chrysanthemum seticuspe (assembly GCA_019973895.1). Classification (NCBI taxonomy): domain Eukaryota; kingdom Viridiplantae; phylum Streptophyta; class Magnoliopsida; order Asterales; family Asteraceae; genus Chrysanthemum; species Chrysanthemum seticuspe. The sequence goes on from BPTQ01000002.1 coordinate 136,442,456, forward strand.
TTGACTTAAGGATGTTAACCCCATTCTCTTTTCCTAAGCAATACAGTCTGATTCTTTGAGCCCAAGAGTCGTAATCGGTTCTATCAAGTATTTGAGGACGAGTATCGGATCCTGCAGCTTGAACATCATCAGCAACGGAAGAAGTGATTGTAGACATGATTGATAATTTCCACGGGATTTTACAACTCTTTGATTAAACTGGGAAATAGATTCTTTCACGAGATTTTACTAAACAAAGAGAAAAACCGTAAAACGTATCACGAAGAAATGACAAGTCTCAAAAGACAAATAGCACTACTGACAAACCGCTTTTGTCAAATCGCTTAAGTGTCAAAATGCTTAAGTGTCAAACCGTTTAATACACAAACCGCTTAACAGACAAACTGCTTAACAGACAAACCGCTTAACAGACAAACCGCTTAACAGACAAATCACTTAACACACAAACCGCTTAACACACAAACCGCTTAATGTGAGAAACCGCTTAATACACAAACCGCAGGGGAACACAAGTACTTCCACTACTTTGTCCTTTCTTGTCTTTTTGTCTCAACAGACAAACCGCTTAGTTACAAACCGCTTCACAAAATAGGACAAACCGCTTAAAAATGAGACATTCCGCTTCCCAGAAACTAAATCCGAGAGACAAACCGTTTAAACTTTTGATCAAACCGCTTCAAGGAAATCCACTCCGAGGGACAAACCGCTTCAAGGAAATCCACTCCGAGGGACAAACCGCTTCAAAGAAATTTTCAAAAAACTAAACTTTTCAATCCAAAAACAATCCAACCACAATGATTCAAGCCTTTCAAGCCAAAACCTAAACACTTATAATGATTCTAAACAAAAAAGTACTATCAAAATTCAAACTTTAACACTAAAAATGATCCAAATGATGAAAAACTACTCAAAACTCATTCAAACCCAAAAACCTATGAAAACTACTAGAAATCCGAGAACATGAAAGATAGATGATCAAACCATGGCTCTTGATACCAAATGTTACATATTGGTTTCATAAACACACAAACACATAATACCTTGGGTCGAATATAATGAATTTTAGAGAGAGAAAGTGGAAGAGAGTTGGGAACTTTAGTGAGACAAAGAAAAATGTATTATGAAAGCTCCAACCCTTTGCCTTGCTAGGCAAAGGGTATTTATAGGTTCATACATGACACGCCTCCTACGGGCTGTGGATCAGGCATACAGTGGGTAAAGACCCGTCCGTCCTCCACGGTGTTAACAAATTACTTACTAACACTAAATGACTACGACTACGAGCTTTCTAACGAATACATATTCTTGAGGTGACCGACTCTTTAACTACCGGATTTTCTAATTCTTAAAAATTACTCACTGGGAACTTCTTGCTAGAGGTATCCTCAGCCATATACTTGGCCTCCAAAGAATCCCATAGTTCCTTAACAGATTCCACATTTTGATAAATTTCAAACAAAGGATCAGATATACCATTGAGGATTAAACCTTTGCAAATGTAGTCGTCATTCTCCTGCTTGCTTCTTTTCCTTATATCCTCCACAGTTGCATCATTCCCATCATCAGGAATAGGAGTGCTTAGGACATACACCACACTCATGCTTGACAACAAGAAGTGCATCTTCTTTTGGCATCTTCTGAAATCCATCCCTTTACACTTATCCAGTTTGGAGAAGTTAGCAGCCATTTGCCTCATAGCAGCAGCCATTGATTATCACTAAATAGTTTCTATTGATTATTGGTTTCTTATTACAAGAGTGCTCCTAGTTGGGTGTAGATAATCAATGGGTACTGGATATCACTTGAAATCGTGTTATCACTTTCCAATAGAAACTATTCGACCCTATGCCTGGGTTACACGAATATCTCTATGGGATAAGACCAGGTGGTGTTCTTGTTTTAGGCACAAATCAAGAACCTGTTTGCTTTCAAGTGTTTATGTTTCGTGTGATTTTCCATGCAAATGTGAATCCTATTTATAGGATAGATTTACTCTTTAGTCAATGGAATTATGAGAATTAATCGGCCAATTAATATCCTCATAATGTTCCTCCATTATGGCCATAGTGGTTACAAGACCAGGTTAAAATAGTATTAATTACGAGATTGTAACTGCCCAACAATACTAACTTATGCCCAGCAGTACTAACTTATGCCCAGCATTACTAACTGTCCAACAGTAGTAACTCACACTGGCAGTATTAACATTACTACTAGCAGTAGTAACTATGCCCAGTAGTAGTAACATTACTACTAGCAATAGTAACTAATTAACCACTATAAGAGTCAGGGTAATCAGGGAATTAATGGGTGTACACTCCGTACCTCTAAGCCCATTTCCAAGTATGATCATTAGGGGTGTTCATGGGTCGGGTAATAACCGAATAAACAGAAAATCGAACCCGAATCGAACCGAAAAAAACCGAACCGAACTTGTAACCGAACCGAATTTGTCAAAACCGAACCGAACCGAACTAAAAATTCGGTTTTCGGTTTGGATATGGTTTTGGCTACCTGAACCGAAAACCGAACAGAGAGGTTGTTAGGCATATAACCTTAGATGAAAAACCACTTAATACTACACCATTTTAATTTAAAATCATGCAAAACTACATAGTTTAGCTTAATAACCCTCAAACTAGATCTTATAAATTAACTCATCCATAAAAATACACCTTCCCCAACTTATTAATTGCAAACGAATATTCATCCTCTTAGAAAGCTCATCGTAGAAAATAAAAGCCAACATTATCATTTTATATTGAGATAATTCTTAACCATCTTTATATTAATTCATTATGGAGATAAAGAGAGATTCACTTGAATTTTTAATGGGATCTAGTTAAAACTACATAGTTTTCATGGGTTTTTCATCTAATGTTATATGCCTAACAACCTCATATTCACTTTTGCCTTTATATAAATATATATATATATATATATATATATATATATATATATATATATATATATATATATATATATATATATTTATATACAAAAACACTATATATATTTAATATATATATTTTTTTATATACTTATATACACAAAAAGACAATTAAAATTTTATCTTAATATAAAAAAACAATTTTTATACTTGAAATAATTTTTTTCTTTGCCAAAATCTATTTAATTAAATTAAAAAAATATACAAGTTCGGTTTTCAGTTTTGACCCATAACCGAACCGAACTTCGGTTCGGTTTGGTCACAGATATTTTCGGTTCGGTTCGGTTTTCGGTTATGACCTAAAAAAAAATTAACCGAACAAACCGAACCGAATAAACCGATTAACCCGAAAACCGAACCGATGAACACCCCTAATGATCATATCCCCCAATTGAACTAAATTTCCAACAGCTCATTCAAATTTAATAGCTTGGTTTGGATACGAAGTATACAAGCTTTTAACTTTAACGAACAACTCTAAAATCAAAAGCTCCACAATAGAGCGTTCTAAATCTTAGAGGGCTGTTAAAAACTAAATTTACCCATATACCCTCTAACCCTATATAAAAAATCACGTACAAACTATCTTCCCCACAACCCTAATTTGATCTCTTCAACAACGTACTGCACAAAACATTCATGCAATTACAACCTATTCAAAAGAGTTGATCATGTGCATCTTTTGTTTTCGCAATCCTCTATAATGCACTAATTTTGCTTTCAAAAGAGTTGTAAATGAGGTGGTGGATACATACTGGTTAACTAATGTGTAGGATTAGTATGCACTAGCTAATGTGTTATATTGATGCATGTTTTGTAATACTTGATACGCATTAAATTAATTGCTACATTGTATAATGTGCTTCATGATATACATAGTTTCTTAAACACAATGTTGATATGGTTCTTTTGGTTTTAATGGTTATGCGCTTTAAGGTTATTTTCGTATATATGTTGATCGACTTGTGTATATATGATGATTCTTTTGGTTATAATGAAAGTTAAGAAGTTACGCCTGTTAGGTTATTTTGGTTCATTAATGATTCTTTTGGTTCTAATCATTGTATTAGGTTATGTACGTATACATGCTCATTCTTTTGGTTCAAATGGAAGTTAAGAATTGATTATTTTAGGTTATTTATGTATAAATATTGAAGATTGGAATGGTTTTTCAACTTGCATTTTGTTTATTATGGTGTTAAGCATCTATATTAATTTTAACCTGGACGTTAGGTGTTCTATGGCTTGGTTTTGTTTAGAGTTCAGTAGTTTAAGTTTGTTCTCTCTAAATGTGATAAGAGAATTTGGTTGTGCAACCTTTTCGTGCCGATATGATGGCTATGTTAGGCTTTTTTGTGTATGGTCTCACTTTTCTGATAAACTTCTTCGCACACATCATCATTTTGTGTAAACTTGCCACAAAGAATTTCTTATGGCCATATAAAATCCTCTTGTTGAATTGCTCTAGTCGTATGCAGAATTCGGCATAGTTTCAGTATACGAAAAGACGATATCGTGGTAATTATGTTACGCTCATATTGTCCATACTCATGCCATTGTTTTAACACCGAGAATCATCCATAACTAGCGTATTACATGGATTTTATAACAAAAAATAGATCAAATCAAACAATGTCTTATTAATAGATAAGGAAAGTAATTAAGTGACACTACACAAGCATGCTCAACTCATAGAATATCTTATTAGAACTAATGGTTAAATAAAAAAATTTCGTATTGATTATGTCCATGTTCAGGGACGGACCTAGCATATTAGAGTGGGGGGCAGGCTCCCCCCATGGCTAGCCGAAAAAGTTGATATTTTAGTGTAATTTTGACCTTTTTTCGAAAGTGACCCCCACCAAAAACTCAAATTGCCCCCACTTACATACTAAAATCCAACATTTAACTCTTTAAAGCCTTATAAATCTTTCATGTCTAAGTAAAAATATTCGATTTATCATTACGTTTCTAGTTTTTTCTTTCACATTTTGTTGCTATCGTAAAAACAAAAAAAATTGCCCCCCACATCCCATTTTTCTGGGTCCGTCACTGTCCATGTTTGCATACAGATATATGATCAATACCTGTCGAAGATATTTCTCATTTCTACACCATGTTTTCATATTGCCTAAAACAAAATGAACATTGTGGGAACTATAATCTTTCGCAACGTACAATTCGACATGAACATAGAGTAAAACATCCTTCATTCCTCATGTTAACCATAGTACTTCTAAATTATATTTTGATAGCCATGACGGTGAATTACCATGCTTAGTTTTCCTATGGAGTTTAAATGTTGTAGCATGATGTAGTTATAAGTCAGTGTCCATTAAATGTTGTAGCATGTTGTAAAATATGAACCATAGTTTGTGAGTTGGTCATTATTTGATTAATTATAGGTTTAAGCTTGGGTGTATTGTTTTCTTTAATATGTTGTTATTATTTGAATAAACTTTTTTTTTGGGTAAAAGGGTTAATTCACCCCGGTAAAATTCAATTACACCAAAAACATTGAAGTACAAATGACATGGGTGAATCCCATGCCCTCAGCCCGATCAGGGCGACCAAAAATGCACAACACGTGCAACCTACATGTAACCGCTATATAAGAATGACAAGCCATTCTTATAGCTAGCTTACAACTATAACGACTATACCAAGAGATATAAAAATGTGAATTAAATGCTAGCATCTGAGCCATAGTCAATATAGTACTTCCAATCAACTTCCATGCGATCCAGAAAACTCGTAAAATAACATGAGGCACGTCTGACATCCACATTGAAGCTTGAACCACATGAAGAAGCTCTAACCAAGACACACGAGCATCTTTAACCACTAGCAAAACTATTGGTACGAGAAACATGATAGAGGACCACGTCACTCAGTACCAAACATACAAGAAGGAGAAGCCAATCAAACACCACAAATCCTACGCAACTAGAGTAATTACGCAAGATAGCATAATATCCACCATATAAGAATGAAATACGTAGTAGCATGGACCTGAAACCATAGCAGCACCACAAAAGTGCTATAAAAACGTGAGAAGTTTCATCCCCCGATCACTAGATATTTGGTAACCAGCAAGACCGGAATAGAAACATACACATAGGGTACAATGCAACCCTAACTTCCAAACCATCAAAACAAATCAGATCCGCTACAACTGTTATTGTAAACCGCATATACGGATCAAAATAACCTAAATAAGAGTGAGAACCCAGGTAATACGAATCTGATAGAAGATAATAGGATTAAAACAACCATAACGTCCAACAATGCCAGGGAACTTAGAACCTTGCTCCAAAACAAAAATAGGAATGGAGCACTAAAAAGCTTGGAGAAACTCGAGTACCAAATTCACCCCATAAACCATAATAATAAGAACAAGAAATCAACATGCCACATGTGCATGCGACCTCACCCATGGGAGCGGATAATAATGATCCGAAGACCAAATAAGCTCGATAAATCAACAAATGCACTGCTGATCGAAACATGGGACATCCATTCGTCTTCATGCCACCACAAGCGACGAAACCAACCTGATAATGAACCAAACGTAGTCATAGCAGCAAGAGTACTAGTCGCCATCAACTTCCAAACATACTAGGTAACCGTGATCAAAGAATGCAAATCAAGGCTGCAACATGATTAAACCTAGAAACATCCAATAATACCACCACATACGATAATAATTCTGCCCAAGCATAAGAAATAAATTGAGAACGAACCCTAATACCAAGGGTTATGCCAGCCATCATGACAAACAAGAGAGATCAAGCCCAAAAAAAAACTTGATTGCCACCTCGAATGCAAACCGACCATGGCAGAAAATCGCATGAAACCATCCAAGAAACCAAACCGCAAGAACCATTCAGCCAAACTGCAGCTCGGTAACCACAATAGGGTACAACACCCTAACGTTCAGATCTTGACACACATCTCTCTCATAACCCACATCTCATTACGAAACCCAATAAATGACTAGCAATCTATAATCGAAACTTAACAGATCGGATTGGTCCAGCCGTACAAATAATAATGACGCGCAAAAGAATAATCCATATGCATGATAAATAAATAAGTCAGGGACCATGATTAATAATGACGCCAAGTGACAAAAGCTAGGAACCACCGACCCACTTGCAATGCATATATGTAAAATAATGCGCCTACCAACAATGAGTAACCAATTTAATCAATAAACCAAACCGAAAAAAAAATATTAATTAAATTCGGTCGGTGATAAAGTGATCAATGAAAACAATGAAAAACGATTTAAATACGCAAGTAGTTATGGAGATTTAATGTGGTATTCATCAAAAAAGAAAACGCATCCGCCACTACTAAATGTAAAAATACAACCCTAAACATATTGCATACCCAAGATCGGGTAGAGAGGATGTGTAGGGGAGATTTTATGGCGGAAAAGAGAAAAGGAGTGGCGGCCGGAAATCTCCATAGGAGAGAGAGAACTTTTAGGGTTTTTTTAAGAGAGAGATTATTTGAATAAACTTCTAGATGGCTCCAAGTGATACAAAGGCGAAAAAAGACAAATGGTCAAAAGAACAAACATTATCCTTGTGTGAATTTTTAATCGAATATGTAAATGAAAAAGGTCGAAACATATAGTTTAAATGGGTCGGGATTCAACCGAAATTTGTAACACTTTTTAGCCGCACATTCCTTAGTGAAAAAGCTTTGAAGAACAAGTTCAACGGAATGAAGAGAGACTATAATCTTTGGAAGTCGCTAAAGAATGGCAAAACAAGTCTAGGATGGGATGCAAGTGCAAAGAAACTTGATTGTTCAGATGAGTGGTGGGATATGAAAATTAAGGTAAACTAATATAACCCTTTTAGAACTAAAATACCATATCATATTCTTACTATATGGATCTAATGGGTCGCCATTAAATTTTGTAGGAGTATCTAACAGGGATGTTGCGGACCGTTTTCAACGTTCTGGAGAGACTACTAGTAGAGCATTTCATGATGTTTTAGAGGCGATAACTGCTAAAGGTAATGGTTTTCATGGTCTAGCAAGTGATATTATTAGGCCAAAAGATCCGATTTTTCCTATACCACCTCAAATAATGAATGATATTTCTATCTTAAGTTTACTTATTTTAAACTAGTAATTTATTTATCTTAAGTTTACTTATTTAAATTTCAAACATCATATTTCTATCGTTTATATTAATTAATTTGATTTAGGATTGCATTGGATGTATTGATGGCACACACATAGGAGCATGTATACCAGAGGCTCAACAAGTTCGTTATATCGGTAGAAAAGGGATACCTACTTTTAAAGTAATGGCGAGGTGCGATTTTAATATGTGTTTTACATTTATATCGGTTGGTTGGGAAGGATCAGCACACGATACACGTGTATTTCTTCATGCGATTAACACACAATCAATGAACTTCCCAAAATCACCTGAAGGTGACTATACATATATGGGATGTTATGATTTGGTTAAATATACAAGATATAATATACTAATTATCTTTTTGACCATTTTAACAGGTAAATATTATCTAGTTGATAAAGGATATCCAGAAAGAAATGGATATCTTGTTCCGTATTCCAAGGCAAGATATCATCAGTCTCAGTTCCAAAACGAGCCACCTACTAACATATTGAGAGGTCATTTGGAATTTTAAAGAAACGATGGAAAATACTTGGTAGAATGCCCCAGTTTAGTGTGAAAACTTAAATTGATGTCATTATTGCCGCATTTGCTTTACATAACTACATTCGTAATAGTGATGAAGAAGATATGATGTTTACTATGATCAAGCAACATCCAAATTACATTCCATCTGATGAACTTCACGATGCTCATGGCCATGAACAAACACTGAAAATGTCTCTCAAAGAACATCTAATGAGATGAAACAAATCCGGGACGATATTGCTACATTAATATGAAATGCACGTCGTCAATAACTATTACAAGCATGTTGTCTTAAATTACTAAAATTATTAGTAATCTATACTACTTATAAAGCATTTAACACCCTCTCTCATAATTTTTTTAAAGATGTCATTAATGTATTTTTTAAGCATTACAATTTTTAATGCATAATGTACACAATACATAGCTTTTACTAATTTATCTTTCACAACATTTTATTTCTTCATTTATTATTTCTTTTTGAATTAGTTTAGTTTTAATGCAAAAATGCACATATAAATGAATATGATTTTAAAATGCATGCAAAACTACAAATTTCCAAAACTATTATTTTATCGTAAGAGTGTTTCGAGAACCAATCTAAATAAATTTTGAATTATTTTAAATAAAATTAACCACAAAAGTAAAAAACGGTTTTTTGTAAAAGTCGGGACAAATTTTTTAAGACAAATGATGCAAATGTGCAAAGTGCTAAGTGTTAATTCAATGATTAATATATTAGTATATTAATTATTATACTTTTCATGGATGACTCTAAATGATTGCTTAAACATGTAAGTTTTCTTTACATTATAAACATTCTTTTATTTATATCTTCTATATATGTGGGACAAGTCTTCTAAACAATATTAATGATTCAAACATTTTCATAAATATATACTTTACAAGATGTATACATTATAAGCACTCTTTTATTTATATCTTTTATATATATGAGACAAGTGTAATAAATAATATTAATGATACAAACATGTTCAAAAATATATTTTATTTACTTATTGCGAGGTGTTGATTATTACATATATATTTTATAAGAAAATGTTTCTACTTACTTGTGACTACGGACCACTATCAACTAATTTAACCATAACCCATAACATTATTGACTACCGCAACGCAAAATCACGCCACTTTCAATTGTTTTTATATGAATTAGTTTGATATTATACATCACTTTTTTTTGAAGTTATTCAAACTCATTATGTTTTTGCTATTCGTAAAGTTATTGTAAGAGAAAACATAAAATTGAAAACATTTTTTGCCGAAAATTTTATTACTTGATACCCGCCGTCGCAACGCGCGGGTACCCTACTATAATATTCTGAAGAGTTGAAATATGCGACATGAAACTTTTGGCATCCGCAAATTTATCGTCACATAAAACGTTTCAATTTATAAAGCATTGTTCATTGAAATTTTTTATTTCAGGGTACTCGCCGCCGCATCGCGCGGGTACCCTGCTAGTTTAATAATTATTATTATTATGTTTTACATTTGTTTACGATTATATATATATATGTTCTTTTATGCCATTTTACATTTTCTAATTAAAAATAGGCTTATACCATATTAAATTCTTATTTATACTCGGCAATTTAAGACTCAACATGTAGTATGTACGTTGATTGTTTTCGTTAAATTCACTCGTAGAGTTTTGTTTACCTTAAAATTTGTTATTGACATACAATTTGTCATAGCATATATAGCAAAAATGGATCTTAATACAATCCGTACTTAAAAGAACCCTAAAATCGAAATCCGTTGGCTAATCAAAAGCCAACTCAGTCATGATACAACGAGACATACATCGCCATCATCTTATTCTATGATCATAAACGGCACCCAGCTCTGATATCTTTGTTTCAACTAGTTATTGATAATTAAATCTATGGTACATTTTACTTTTAAAATTTTTGGCATCTCACTCATTCATATGCTTATTTAGAGAGATACATAAATATATATATATATATATATATATATATATATATATATATATATATATATATATATATATAAAAGGAATTAGTTGTGTGTGATGAGGAGCTAGGTTGCTATGCAGAATGGCTCCCACATGAGAAGTGACCTTCTTGGCTCTTTGCAACCTATCAATGAAGGCAGCAAACAGTCAGCTTTGTTGCCTCTTAACAGAACCAGATCTTTGGTTTTTGTGGGTGGGCGGTGTTGGGTGATCATTGGGTCGATCACACTTGCTACGGTGGGTTTAGCCCTCCAGAAGTACTGATACGGGTTGACAGAATTGGCTGTGGGTGATGGTGGTAGTGGTGGTCGCCCTGTTGCTCGTGGTCGTGGTGGAAGAGATTTTGAAACTGGGGCTAAACTTTCTTCCTCCACAAGTTCTTCTAGCTTTGCAATGTTTGTTAGTTTTGTGTTGAGCTGCTTCCCGGACCACAATGGATTCTCGTTGTCCCTTTCTGTTATCTTCTTTATAACAATAGTGGATTTGTGAACATTCATCACCACAGTTGTCGTATTCAGTGGTCTCTCCTTGAAGATTCCATTGTCTTTGTCAGTGTATTCGGTCTTGATCTCGTCCTCATATTCATATTCGTCTTCATCTTTATCGTTGTCGGTTAAGATTTTTTCTTCCTCGGGTATGTTGAAAACATCAACAAACCTGTTTTCCAGTGTTTGTTGTTCTTCAGGATTGTTGATAAGCGTGAGGAGAAACCTTCCGTCTTGACGTTGAGCTTCAAAGTATTTTTGTGGCGGAACGGAGACAGCTTCGAGGACTAACCGACCGTCAACACGGCGAGAATGCATATGAAGGGACGGGCCATCAGTATGTGCGGCCGCCAAAGATGGAAGAGGGGGAGGGAATGAACGAACTTGTTGAGATTTCTTTGTTGTCAAACATGCAACCTTGACAACTTTTTGTTCATCTGATTCTTCTTTTTGTTCTTCTTTGTTTTCTTGTTTTTGATCGTCACTGGAGGTGTCAGAAGCAGTGTCGGAAGAGGAGAACACATCCGATCCAGTTTCTGATCCGAGACTCTCAGTACAAACCTTGAGACTCTTCTCGCTCAATGAGCTCGCAGACTTCTTAACAAGCGGATGAACGTATGGTGGTGGTAGCTTCATTGAGTTGTCTTCCTTCTTTTGAGACATAATAGCTGTCCAGATATCGACTCGTGTAGGATTCTGGTCACCTTTTCCTGTCATCTCACATTCATCATCCGATTCAGATGATGAATCAATGGCAATATGCTCAGACGAGGCGATCTTTTTCATAGTGGGAGTGACTGGCATCCCATTGTCTGCCAGCCATCGCTTAGACGACATATCAGCAGACAGTGTGCGCCTCAATGAGGCTGCCCTAGTCGTCTTTTCAGGGTTGTCGAGGATGGATACGATACCTTGCATCTGGGTCATGAGATTGATATAGAGGAAGTATGAAGTTGAATTGATCGATATGATATGATGGTTCAACACAAGTACATGAGGATGAAGGTTGGAAGGGTGGTGGTATTTGTAGCGAAAGATCAAGGGAATCATGTTCATTGGGACCCATTTTTTATTTTTTTTGTTCGATTTGTGTTTAAATATTTAGCATTTCTTTCCTTGGATACTAAAAATATTTTATATGGTACACAAATGGCATCCTTACAGTTTGGACTAGAGTGCATGATTGATAATAATTTAACACCTTTCTATCTCCTCTTTTTCTAGATTTTTTTTCCTGTATATTTATCAATAATTATATTACTGTTTCATCGAACTATAATATTAATATGTAATTTACTAAAAATGAATGATTCTTGATTAATCTTGGAAACCAATAATATATTTGGTTAAAATAGTGAATAACAGCTAGAGCCATGTACATTAACCTCAAGCAACGCTTGAACTTCCAAAAATCCTATTGCTAACCCTAAAATTCTCTCCCCATGGGGGCGATATCCGGCCACCCCTCCCCCTTCTATTCCGATCTCTAAACCACCATATAAATCGCCTCTCTATCATTCTTTGAATGATATGCAATCGTTTTGATGGTAGTTATTATATGGGTAGGGGTGTGTCGCTGTTATTTAATCATTACATCTTGATATCGTCTCTATTTATGTGGCTGAAACCCTAACCAATAGGTACTATAATTCGTCTATCTTGGATGTTTTATGGGATCTGTTTTTAGGGTTTCGATTTTTCAATCGTCCCTATTTTCTATTAATCGGTTTATAACTGATACTCCGTACTACATACTATGGGTCGATTTGTTGATTGGTTTGTGCACTTAACGATTATAAAACCTTTTTTAGGTTTTTATCTACTTCGATTCTGGAAAGTAAACCCTTTTTAGGGTTTTTGATTATCTGATCGTTAACCTTTTTTTGGGTTGGTTATGTTAGTGTTTGTAAGTGGGTTTAAGGGAGAGTTGATGTTGGTATTGGTTAGGGTATGTCTACCCTATCGTTTGATGGTATTGGATCCTGCTGACCGGTTATATCATATGCGGATCTCTTTGATTTGGTTATGGAAGTTAGGGATTGTTTTTACCCTATTTTATTGGATCGTTTCTGATCTGATCTTGATGTTAGGGTTTTCTTAAACCCTATTTAAGTCTAATGTGTGTTCTTTACAACGGTGGTGTTTCATTCATCAAGGTTACTTGTATTTACGTCAACGGCTGTTTTGGATTGCATGTTAGGTGATGGATGATGCTGCTACTATGGAAGTCCCATGATGGTCTGGTTACACATCATTTATTGGTTATTATGGCTGTAAGTTGGATTTTTTAATCCAAGGTTCGATCAATGATGGTTCTATGCATGGTGCTGCTGTTTGGTTATTGGTATTCGGTTTAGCATCTCAACGCACACGTTTGGAGTGAGTTTATGCTTGCTGCTCTATCCGTGGTTTTAGAGTCTTCCACCAATCGTTGTGCAAAATTTGTGAACTGATTCTTATTTGATGGCGTCATGATCATGGAGTGGTATGTTAGGGTGTACTATACCCTATTGTTAGTTTTATGGATGCTTTTGTTTGCTATTTTGCATTCGGATCTTCTTTAGCTAACAGATTTGATGTTGAAGATCGCATGGATTTCTCTACGTGGATTCTTCATGGAAGTTAAGATGGACCACCATAGTGATATAGAAGGCTCAAGTGTTTTCTTGAGTAGTTGTGTAAATTTTTATGTACTTGTGTCATTATTGGTAGGTTCATTTTATTGTAAGTTATAGGAATGGTGTGTCATTCTTATATTCGAGTCTGTAAGTGTCCTTAGGGACTGAGGTGAGGGACTCACTCTCATCCGTTGTACTTCAATTTGTTTGGTTAATATACTTTACCAGGGTGCAGGATTACTCCCCTTTACCCAAAAAACAGCTAGAGCCATGTAACTAATTAACCACACACGTAGGCGAGTGTTGAAGGATTTTTAGTCGGAAAAAACATTAGAAGATAAGTTGCTCAGTCTAAATAAGCTTTGAGAGACAAAGATATAGAGATGATGCCCAAGTACATGGGTAAAGGGTCTTCCACCCGGTAAATTATATTACACCAAAAAACGTTTAAGAACAATGGAATGTGGCAGAAGTACCACATTAACCTCAAGCAACGCTTGAACAACCAACTAACACGCTTGTGACAGGCCACTAAGCGTTAGAACTATAAATACATACAATAACCAAAACACCAACCGGAAACAACCACCTAATCACACAAGAATGACCACACATATCCTCCCATCTCTTCGAAGGAGATTGATGAACCAGATGAGCCTGCCTCCTTAAAAACCCTTTCCAAGAAAAAACCCAGTGGGAAAACCTTGGAGTAGGGAAAAAGAGTACAGCACTCACCCGCATCTCCAACGAACTCCACCTACCACCTCAAGCCTCAACGAACTCCACCTACCACCTCAAGCCTCACCCGCATCTCCAACGAACTCCACCTACCACCTCAAGCCTCCACCTACCACCTCAAGCATCTCCAACGAACTCCACTCACCCGCATCAACCAGGGACACAAGACAAGCCTCACGCTCCCAACACAAGAAATCAGCATCAAGGAATGAACGCTCCATTAAGAATGCATAAGAGACATAGGCAATCGCCAAACACGCAATAAATCAATCACATTCGCCTTCCTTTTGAATCTACATGTAAGAAGCTTCAAACGCACTGTAGATTTAATCACTTAAATCAATTGACTTTCAGACCGACGTTGCTGCTTGAAAATCCTGTTGTTCCTTTCTTGCCAAATAAAATAAGCAGACGCCGCAAACAAGAGCTTCGAAACAACGCTTCTCACAGACCGAGATGTAGATATAGGAATCAAGTGACGAACCACATCCTCTAAGGAATTAGGAATGTTCGTAAGACCAGCAAACATCTTCAACGAGATCCAAACCTGAAAAGAAAACAAACACTCAAAGAAAAGGTGGTTATGAGAATCCGGTTGGGTCTTGCACAAAGGGCACACAAGGGCGTCTCTTGAAGGATCATTGGAGTGAAGCATATCCTGAGTACGAAGCCTCCTTCTCAAAACCAGCCACAAATGAAAAGCATGCCTAGGAATACGGTGCGTGAACCAAACAAGATGAAACCAATCAACAACCTGTCCACGCGAACGAATACACTCCCACACAGACGAAACAGAAAAAGGCTTAACATGACCATCCCCCGTCTTCCAAACTAAACCATCATCCACATTATCAATTAAATTAGGAACCGAAATCGATGTAAGCATAGGATACCTAGTTCCCCACATATTCGGCCAAGCCCAAGAGTTCCCCAAGATAATGTCCCGAACCAACGTATTAGAAGAAAAACCCGCCCGGTAAATATCCCGTGAAGAAACAATAAGAGAAAGAGGACCAACCGAACACCACTTATCAAACCAAGCAGAAGCCTTCAAACCATTCCCAAGATTATACCAAACAAATTGCCTAACAAGAGGCCTAATTTGAAGAATCTTCCACCAACTCCAAGACCTATTACCACGCCTTGGAACATCCCAAAAGTTACGACCACGTAACCTATAAGTATGAATCCATTTCACCCATAAAGAATCCATAGAATTGAACAAACGCCAAATATGAGCAGCAATGAAAGCCGTATTAAAAGATTCAAGTCTACGAATCCCAAGCCCACCCTCCTTTTTAGGCAAGCACACAACCTCCCAAGCAACTTTAGATTTACCTTTCCGACCATTACCAGAACTCCAAAGGAAACTCCGCATGAGCTGCTCAAGATCATACACAATACGAACAGGAAGAACAAAAACCGAGGCCCAATAGATGTGCATAAAAGACAGAACTGACTGAATAAGCTGAAGCCGACCAGCAAAAGAGAGAGATTTATTCCTCCAATCATTGATGCGGTTAGACAACTTCTCCACCAATTCCTTACAATCTCTAAAGATCAATCTAGTAGTAACCAACGGCACTCCAAGATACTTCACAGGCAAGGACCCTTCAACAAATGGAAGAATCTGTAAAATAGCAAGCTTAACATGATTAAGAACGTTACAGAAATAAGCAGTACTCTTAGGTAAACTAGGGGACAGGCTCGACACATCCTTAAACTCCTCAAGAGAATCCATAATCACACCAGCCGAATGAGCATCTCCATGAGCAAACAAGAACAAGTCATCAGCAAAACAAAGATTAATAATGTTAAGTTGAGAGCATTTGTGATGAAAAGTGAACATCTCAGAATCCCGAACACGACGCCTCAAGATAAGGGTCAGCACCTCCATAACAAGCGTGAAAATATAAGGCGATAACGGATCCCCTTGCCTTAAACCACGCTTACCCTTAAAATACCCATGCAAAATGCCATTCACACTAATAGAAAACGAAGTAGTAGAGACGCACTCCATAATCCAGTGAACCATGCGCGCATGAAACCCAAAACGAACCAAAATACACCTCAAAAATTGCCAATTGACCGTGTCGTACGCCTTCTGAATATCCACCTTAAAAGCACACTTAGAAGGACCACGATTGAGGTGATAATTGTGCATAAGCTCCTGAGTAAGCAGAATGTTATCGGCAATCCTTCTTCCAGGAACAAACGCAGACTGGTTCGGGCTAACTAAAGTACTAAGGCTCTCCTTAATCCGGTTGGCAAGAATCTTACTAATACACTTGAAAAGCACATTGCAACACGAAATAGGCCTAAAATCAGTTACCCGGGTAGGAGAATTGATCTTAGGCAAAAGGGCAATGGTAGTATGATTAATCTCTTTCAACAACTTACCATTAATAAAAAATTCCTGAACCGCCTTAGTAACATCATCTGAAATAATATCCCAAGCACCCTTAAAAAATGCAGCCGAATAACCATCAGGACCCGGCGCCTTATCATCTCCCATGGAAAAAATAGCATCTCTGACCTCACGTGACGTAACATCACGAACCATATGTAAAGACACATTAGGATCAAGAGTCGATGTGAAAAAATCAGAATCATCCAATGGCAAAGTAGGCCCCTCTTGACCAAGAAAAGAAGTAAAATAAGAGACAAAAGCATTAGGAACCAGGTCCTCCACCAATTGCACACCATTACCATCCAATATAGCATCAATTCGACTCCTAGCTTTCCTACTCTTAACCACCTTATGAAAGTATGCAGAATTCGAGTCACCAACCCGAAGCCATTCAACCTTAGCCTTTTGCTTGAGAAAACATTCTTCCTTCAAAACAGCTTCATTGAAAGCATTAAGATAGCACGCTTCCTCCTCACGTAAAACAACGTTAAAAGGATCCAAATCAAGGGCACATTGAACCGCATCCAACTCATGACGAAGTTTGGTAACTCTCTCATGAATATTACCCTCATTAAACAACAATCTCCGCAGCGGCTTCTTAAGAGATTTCAACTTATTGACCACTTGACTGCTTACTCCAATAATCCTGAACCTGTAATTTATACCGAGAATTCTGCACAAGGATATTAGAAAACTTGAAAGGCCTAGGTTTAAACTTAAAAGAAGTAGGAATATTAAGAATAGCAGGAGAATGATCAGAAATACGGTAAGGCTAAAAAATAGCATGAGCACCAATAAAAGAATCCATAAAAGCAAGATTAGCCAAAATGCGATCAATCTTCTTCAAAGTACCATCTAAACCTTTCGGCTTTTGATTCCAAGTAAACTGCAGCCCTGTCCAATTAATGTCCGTCACCTCGATCTCATCAACACATTCCTTAAACTCCCTCATAGCTATATCAATAACCGAAGACCCCTCAACCTTATCTTCCAAATTCAGCGCCGAGTTGAAATCTCCAAGAATACACCAAGGACGCATATGAACAACATGCTTGTGGGCACCAAGATTATTCCAAAGAGGTCTCCTATGCGTGTACCTGTTATGAGCATAAACAAAAGAACAAAAAATCTCCTTTTTATCCCCCTTGAACCGAATAAAAGTGTGAATAACTTGGTCCGTCATACTAATCACATTAAGGTCAACATCATCCATATTCCAACCTAAGATGATACGGGACCCTTTATCACACAAATGACCATTAGAGGTCCAATCCCACCTACGAAAAACCTTAGCACATAAAACCTGAAGACGAGAGTTAGAAATATGAGACTCCAATATAGCACATATAGAAAGATTATTCTCACCAAGAACCTGACGAACCTCCTTTTGTTTAGGGGATTGGTTCATTCCCCTTATATTCCATGAGGCAATACTATACATGAGGAACCGTGTCAGAGGAAGTGCTTGCTTCCTTAAGATTAGTCGTCTTAGAGCTTGATTTGTCAAACATATCCATAACCTCATCAACTTCACTATCACTATCCAAAGTATAAGCACCCACATCCTTTTCCGTATTAGTAGGAATGTCATCAGACTCGAAAGGATCCTCACCACTAAGAGCCGCAAAAGAATTTTTCAATGAAACAGTATTAGAAGCTATATTACCATTACTAGTAGATGCGACTATAGAAGCACTTTTCGTAGTGTAAGCAGGAACACCACTGACATTCGTACCCTTTTGACCATTATTAACCAAATTACTCGAATAATCATCCTTTTTACTTCCATTACCCAAATCGTTAGGAGAAGAAATGGGATTAGTTGAACCATTACGAACATTCGGTTGTGAATTTTCCTTAGAGCCACTCGAAGAAGATGGTCCCCCCTCTTTCACTGTCGCTTTAGGCTCCCATCGATAATGAAAAGCAACCTTCGGTTTTGTAAGCCGAAGACCATCAATATGCTTGTCCTTGTTCCCTTGCTTCCCTTTACCCTTACGTTTGTTGACTTCCACAAAACCATCATCATCAGCAACTGGTGTTACGTTTGTAGCAATGTTTTTAGGGCACATATCATCATTATGATCAAAAATCTTGCATGTATCACACCTCGGAGGCTGCCATTCATATTCAACATCAACACGTTCCAAAGAATGACCATTCCCATTAGGATAAGGGATAGCCACAACCAAAAAATCCACTAACGCATTGAGCGAAGAAACTTCCACTAAAGCTCGAGCATACGAATTTCTCCCCCAAGACTTGAGACACATTGTGCTAGTATACGAATCCAACATAAGAGGACGACCTAATTGTGTCGTAATCAAACTCAGCCCAATCTCCGAATATGCGACAATTGGCACATTATGAAGCTTAACCCAAACTGGCACTGCAGTTATCTCATCTTTTTTAAGCTTGGAATTAGGAGTCCAAATATTCAAAATGATAGGAACAAGACGAATTAACCATGGACCAGATTCTAAAACTTGATCCATACCCTCTTTCGTAGCAAATTGAAACAAAAAGAAACCATTTTTTAACATAACCCGTTCCAAACCAAATTTAGCCCAGTATTTTTCACATAATTCTCCACGATGGGAAACGCAAGTCTCTTCCCTATAAAGTAGCCATAAAGAGTATCGTAAACCTAGATGAAACCTCATCAACAGCTTCAATAGGAATCGTAACATTCGCCAATGCAAGACCTAGTTTAGGCTAGTTTTTGATGGGGTGAATTTCGGACTAGCTGAATATCTTTGAGTGAAAAGTTGCTAAGAAAGAAAACAATAACGTTAGTTTCACCGCGAAAGAGGGTTCCGCGATCAACCTCAGGCGTGAGAGTTAGTCTAAGTTTTTAGAGAGATAAAGAGTATTGTAGTGAGATAATGATGATACCGTTGAGAGTGGCAGGTGGCCTCTATTTTTACCATGATCTTTTTTGTCGGATTTCCTGGATCACGTGCCATGATGGCGATGTTTTTGGGCGGAAAACTCTAAGGTCGAATCTCATTCTTGTTATCTTACCTATGATGGTGATGCTTTTGGGAGGGAACTGCGGTCTCTTCGTGCCGTGGTCCCCATCCCTGGTTCTGCTCCGGACATTGGATTCTTCCACGACAGGGGTGCTGAGACGCGGTTCCTTTTTGGCAAGGAATTCTTTCCCGGCCCGACTTAGTGAAGCCGGTGCCTAGTGTGGTCCGGATTGTCCATGGATCGGGGCTATCTGTTTTTATGAGTACGCTCGGCCCAATATGTTGGGTCTGGGGCACTATACATTATCAAGTCCCCCCAATCTAGTATGCTTGTTAGGCCAGGAGACGAGCGTGCTAGACTTTAGTAACCGTCCGCGGCTAGCGATGTCGCATGTCCTATCATGCTGACTGAACTTTCCACTAATGGTTTACTTCGCATGTACCAGGTTGTCCTCGGTACTTGTGAAGCGCTTTTCAACCGGTTATTTACTGACTGCTGTGACTTTTTGACGGCTGACCGTTCATTTTCTGCGACCATCGCAACTGTACATCTTGATTGAATCCTGGCCATTTGATACGTATCCGGGGACGTGGCAGTTTCTTAGCCTTTCGATTAGTGTCTGTGTTTGGATATAAATACGAATGAATTACCCACTTGAAATTTTTTTTACACAAATTATCTTCTTTTTACCACTCTCTACAAATTCTTCCAAATGTTTTCAGTTTTTATGCTGTTAATACAAATAAGCCGTAAAAAATTTTATTTATATTTTACGATCTTCTAATGTTTTGTCGATAACAAACGTAAAATCATTTTAACGAAACAAATAAAATACGTAAATAGTTTGAGCCAATAGTTTTCTAACACACTTACGTTTTTACATAAAACACTAAAACAAGTATAAGTGATTTTATAACTTAATATTACATATGTACAACAACTAGTGTTTACATATTTGGGTAAAATATACACATAACTAGTATGTAGTATATTGGGTAATATAAATGGGTAGAAACTTAAGTATCATAACCCATTGACCAAATACATTGAATGTAGTTGGGTACAACCCAAAGTCCATGACCCATATCCATGGAGCTTGACCCATAACCCATTGCATGACATCATGCTTATGTCATATATGGATAATATCCATGACCCATGGTTTTAATCCATGGCCCATAGTTTCAATCCATGAACTGGACTAGATGCATTGCATCTTGAAGGTACATTGAACCTACTTGATATCCATGACCCATAACCCATGACCCATGACCCAAAACCCATGGGCAAAAGGGAGCGTCCCACAGATCCCAGTAATTACACTGGACGGATCCTTTAAGGGAGGGATCCGTGGGATCCGGGGAACAGCAGCTAGTTTCTCTCTATAAATAGTGAGCCATTTCTTCATTGTTTCTAACCCCTCTCTCACATACTTCTTCCTTGAGTTAAAAACTCTCTAACCCCAGATCCAAGTGATCTATGTTTGTAGTTTTGTTTTTGTGTGATTCTTTAGGTTCCTCTTAAAGGCGAGATCACCACCTTTGAAGTCAAGCAAGCTCAAGTCCATGAGTTGCCATGCTTCCTCATCATCAAGACTACTGAAGTCCTCTTGTTGATGGTTCTTTTCTTTCTACTAAGAAGTGTAGTGTTGAAGACATTAGTGAAAGATTTCTCAAGTGTCAAGACGAAGACATTAGTGAAGGGTGTCGATCGTCCGTATTGTAGGCATTAGTGAAGGGTGCCCAAGAGTCAAGTCACAAGACATTAATGAAGGGTGTCTTGAAAATCTAGTCAAAGGCATTAGTGAAAGGTGCCTAAGATGTACATTCGATATGGTGTGATTCTATGTACAAGATAGATTAATATTGGGTCAAAGGATATTGTTATCCTTGTTGACATTATAAGGAGTAGATCTCCTTTGGGGTTAGGTGATTTGTGTAGTGTTGGGTAGTAGTTCCTCCATTGTAATGGAACTCGGTATCTAGCCTAGTACCGGATAAAGGGTAGGCGAGTTGTGATAGGATTGGTTCACCTTGGTGTAAAGAACCCGGTGGTTAGCCTAGTACCGGAAAAAGAGTAGGCAACGTTGTGAAGGTTTCTCCACCATAAGGAGTCGGTGTTGTGTAGTGATTACGAACTCTCGAGTAGGTGACTCGGGGAGTGGAGTAGGGCAAGGAAGGTGTCCTTGTAGCCGAACCACTATACATACTCGTGTTGTGGTTTTGTGCTTCTTACTCTTTATCTTTTCATTACATATTTATATTTCTATATGTTTGTTTATCAACATCCAACACACATCCAAATAGACTGACATAAGTCGATCTAAATAGTTTAAAACGAGTTTTAATTGGCAAAACTATTCAACCCCCCTTCTAGTTTTCCACAATTGGTATCAGAGCTTTGTTACCAAGTTTCTTAAAGTATATTGTACTTTAAAAAACTTGATACGATCCATGGTTAATTGAAAACTACAAAGAAGGTTTTTCATAAAAACAAACACCATGTCTTTTAAAACTCTTTGTTTGGATGTTGATTAGATGACAACATTTTTCTTATTATTTATTATTCATTTAATTGCACTAATTCTCTTTGTCATGTTGCTTAGTTACAGCTCATACCTACCAAGTCATAGGAATCACTTGGTAACAAGAATACCTTCCCTAAGATGGTATCTTAAACACAAAGGAGCCGGAACTGTCTACTAACATTTGTTGTGTCATTTGTATAGACATTTGTAAGTGCATTAGAGGTATGACTTTCTACTTATCTCTAAATGACATTAGCTTGATAAATAAGTATGCTTACATAGGGGTGTGAATAAGGAGCCTAATCCTTATGCTATGTTAACCCTAAAAACGAAATTCTCTCTCTCTCTTGGCGATTTTTAAACCCTAACAACCCTAAATCGTTTTTTTGTCAAATCTGCCTCAAATCTTGGGTTTCTTTGCACCAATCTGCCTTTGTTACTGATAAACATCATTGTTTTTTGGTCCTTGGTTGGATTAGTGTCACGTTTCCCTTGTTTGTTTCAGTTTTGCCAAATCGTTTTTCTTAGGGTTTTGAAAATCGTTTTTTTTTTTTTGGTTAATATCTGATTGGAGCGATCTAGATTCATCTAAGCCTGGTTTATCACTTGTTATAATCTCTTTTCTTTGATTGAATCATGGGTGCAGGTTAGGTTATTGTCCGTGGTGTTAAAACCCTAACTTTCAGTTAGGGTTTGTTTGTACGTCGCTTGTTTTCTTCAATTGCTGATTGTGTGTGTCGAGTTTTGGGATTGTTTGTGGGTTTTTAAGAGAGATGGAGAAAGGTTTTCTTGACAAAGATGGTTCTTCAGTTAAGGCTTCAAAAACAGCCACCAACTTGGCCGATCAAGTTGGTGTGAACACGGACACGAATCCGTATCCTAGGGTTGATATTCAGGCGTTGGAAGCTAGGTTTCGACGTCTCAAAGGTGAACGTGGTATTGAGGGTGACACTGCTGGTCCGGAGTTACGTAAAGCTGCCAGGGTTGTTCTAAATCCTAGTAGGCATGATGTTCATTCAGATTCTGTTTGGGGTAATATTAATCTAGAAAACACAAGTTATAGTGCTACGTTTGTGGGTGGATTGGATTCGAGCACTAAAGTCTCTTCGACTAATGCTACTAATGCGGTGAATTCTGGTCCTAACGTGGTGAATGCTTCTACTTCAGGTCCTAATGTGATTGGTAGTGAAAATAACGAAGTGAGGTCCTTTGCTAATGTTTTAAACCCGGAACGTGTCTCTAGGAAAGTTAATTTTCGGGCCTTGGTGAATGAGATGTGCATTGAAAATCATGATACGGTGCTTCCAAAGGCTGCTATGGAGGGTGTATTCAACCGTTATGAAAATACACTTGTTGGCTTCTTTGTTGGCAAGAATGTTGCTTTTCCTTTGGTTCAGAACTACGTCACCAACACGTGGGGGAAGTTTGGTTTTAAAAAACTTATGAAGAATGATGATGGTGTTTTCCTCTTTAAATTCGATTCTAAAGAGGGTGTTGAGAATGTTCTTCAACGGGGCCTTTGGATTATTCGCAATTCTCCTCTCATTCTCACTAAATGGACTCCTGATGTGCTATTGTCTAAAAGTGAGGTAACTAGAGTTCCCGTTTGGATTAAATTGCATAATGTTCCATTACTTGCATATTCGGAAGATGGGTTGAGCTTAATTGCTACTCAAGTGGGTAAGCCGATTATGCTAGATGCTTTTACTAGTTCCATGTGTGTTGATTCATGGGGTCGCATTAGTTTTGCACGTGCTCTTGTGGAATTATCATCTGAATCTGAGCTTAAACATGTGGTGACTATGGCGATCCCTAATAAGGATGATAGTGGTTTTACTACGGCAAGTATTAAAGTGGAATATGAATGGAAGCCGCCACACTGTGCGGAATGTAAAGTGTTTGGACATGTTACTGCTTGTTGTCCTAAGTGTTTAAAGGAGCAAAACGATGTCCCTCCCACCTCTAATGTGGAGGAACCTGATGATGGTTTTAAGGTGGTGCAGAATCGGAAAGCCAAACCTAAAGGTACGAAGATGACGGGTGGTATTAATATGGGTAAGGGTCCTAGATTTGCACCTAGGAAGCATGTATATGTTGCAAAGACGAAGACACCGGCAGCTGCTAGTGTTAATGCTAAAGGTACACCAGTTACTACATCTAACTCTTTTGGGACTCTTGAGGTGGAAGATGACACGGGCATCCCAAGTACTGTGATTGATTCTACTACTGACGCGGCGAAGACTGGGGAGTCTTCTGGTACTACTAAGGAAGCAGGTATTGATGGTTCTCGGGGGAAGGACTCTCGTATTGATATTGGTGCGGCTTCTAAGCCTCCGGAGACTGTGAATTCTTCTGCTACCAAGGTAAGTAACCCGTTTTCTAAATTTGGGAATGTGACCTGTTCTGACAGTGAAGAGGATGAGGTTTTGGAGCCAGATAACCCTATGGCGTCATTTTTGGCTTCTGGGGGTGGTGGGGGTTTTGATCTTGAAGATTTTGATGATTATGCTGAGCAAGTCTACGATATACCGAGACACTTGGATGATATGTGTGACATGTATGATGTTAGTCTCTTAGGTCGTGGTAGGAAGTAAATTTGGTTGTTTGGTAGTTCATAAGATTGGCATGTCTTTCTTATGTAATTTGTTTGGTTAGTGCACTTTTAGTGTGTGTTTGTTGCCCATGTAACGGGCCGAGGTGAGAGATTCACTCTCATCCGTTGTACTTAAACTTTTTTGGTTAATATATTTTACCAGGGTGCAGGATTACTCCCCTTTACCCAAAAAAAGTATGCTTACATAGATATTTATATGATTATCTTTTGTGCATATACATGTATTACATGTAGCTTCATTAGGAAGCCTTTTCCCACATACGTGTTACTTTTTCATCTAAAGTCGTGGTATATAAAACTTGTGTTTTATTTCACTTAATCCAAAAATCATATCTTTCTAATAATAAAACAAAACACAAATCTCAAAAATTCCTCCTTCCCCATAAATAAACCCTCCGTCGTCCACTCTATCAAATCCCACTTTTTCAAATCTTCCACTTTTAAAAATTACCTCTCATTCAAAACTTCATCTTCCTCCTCATCTCATCTCATCTCAACCCAAGACCAAGAAGGTTCATCATCAACATGGTTTACATCGCCCTCGTGCTCATCGCCTTAACACTCATCGCTCTTGTGTTCCCTATGATGAAGTTCTCATACGGAGACATATACTTTGTGTTGTTAATCTACTATATACCCAATCCTTTGTATCATTCTTAGCATTGAAATGAAATATTACTAGTTTATCTAGTTTATTATCTTAATGTGTTTTCTTAAATTTTTTATTTTTCGTATCTTTTCGTGATACATTAGAAACCATTAATGCATGCTAAAAGAAAATGTAGACTAATACACATATCTTGGTATAAAACTATAAAACTATGTTTGTATCAAAAATCTGCTTCTGTTACTACAGATCCACGGATCCCTGTAGATATGCTAGCCGGATCCCTGATAGAAGGGAACCGTGGGAACCGTCCTTCTGGATAACGGATTTTCCATGCAAAATAAAAACCACCTTCTTCCTAAAAGAAATGTTCTACTAGAATGTCAAACATTAAGTGAGTTAAATGTCATTGTTAATAAACATCTTGTAAAAACGTTAGGTCATCATTGTTTTACCAGTAATACGTCACATCCTATTAACTTCTCTTTCCTATAGGTTTCGCTATGTCGCATGAATATGAGTTTGATTTTTCACTCACGAGCGTCTACACTCCTAACATCTCCCTTGAGCCCAACACACCTGGCAATCATGTCCGTGGGTTCAATAATCTCACTTCCACGAAGGACGTATTGTCGACACTCCTCTACAATACGAAGAGGGTATCAATACCTCCTTCCGAACCATAGGATTGGAATGTCTTCTCGAAATTAACGAGAAAATGTGTCCAAGGTTTGAATTGGAATTCTTCCATCAAGTCGAACTCGTTCGTAACGAGGATCGTTCTCTACCTCTTTGGTTTTGGATCAAAAACCAAAAGTTTGTTGTAACCCTTGGGCAATTTGCTCAAATTCTCTGAATTCCAAATCATGGACAATGTGCCTTCACCGAAGATTGGTCTCTCGATTCTCTCTTCAACTTTCGTGAAGAAAATAGTCCATATTGTTCACACATACCTTCCCCGCAAGACTTGACTCGCACAATATGCAAACCTCGACCCTATTACTCCGATCCAAACATTATCTATACAAAGGATATCCGAGAAGAGTACAAGGCTCTCGCACTCATCCTACGGGAAAATGTTTGGAGTCTTAGGGGAAATCGAGAAATACTTCTCGTTTGTTGTGCTCACATAATGTATTGTTTGCTAACACAACAACCATACAATCTCGCATACTTCTTCGCAAGACGAATTGTAAATCTTCAAGGCTCCAAGAACAAACTCATCCCTTATGGAATGTTCTTGACGCGCCTTTGTCATAACATCATGTACTTCCACCCTCAATTTCAAGGTCTGTTGTACGTACTTGTGAACAAGATGATGGAACCTCTGAACACATCTCTCATGAAGACTTTCTTCATTCCTGAATCGGCAAACACTCCTCAACCATTTGATGATCCTTCTAGCGAAAACGCTCAAGGAACTTAGCAATCTTTCAATTAGGATCAATCCTTAGTATTCATGCTTTATCAATGTAATCCAATTTCTTTCATGAAATAAAACATTTTACATTTGATATCTTAGTGTTAGAACCTCTTAAACTAACCTTGAAATAAAATGCATTGTCAAAATCATTACATACCTTTAGTAAAGGTTCTGCTTAGCAGATAGACGGATCACAAAGTTTGTGCTAGACGGATCCCTACTCTTAGGGAACCGTGGGATCCGATAAACAGAAACTGCAATTACAATCATTGTATTTCAAACATGTCCTTAGAACACTTCACACTAAGCTAGACATACTGCCTTATGGCAAATTGAGTCCTTATCAAGTTAAGTAGATCTGTCATACTCACACATAACTCACTTAGATCACACTCAAGACGCTTGTAGATCTATCATCTCACTTAAACCCATTACTCTTCCGCTCTCAAGCTCACTCATCATTGCTCACATGATCCCTCATATCTAGCTTTGGAAATCTTTCAATTATGGCAAAATTGATCATAATCATCCTTACCTCAAAATTGGTCAAAATTGATCAAATTCTAGTTTTTCCATCTTAAAGCCTTTAGGATATTCTCCAAAACATTATCCCAAGTCACTATCTGATCTCTAGGATCATTTAGCTCCATTTGACACTCTCATAATCTTTAGTGTCATCTTTGTTCATTCATTGGTACTCATGAAAGTTCCAATTTCTTCCTTAAAAAGCAATCATTAGCTACATCACTCATTACCCTTAAGTATTTGAGCACCTCTTCATTTAAGACACTTAGATGAACTGAAACACTCAAGAAGAAATAGGCATTAGACCTTACAAACATCATTGCTATCTTTTCTTAGCTGCTGCTAGACGGATCCCTAGTTGGAGGGAACCGTGGGAACCGTGCTAGACTCATGCCAACTCTAGCTAAAACAATCATTTCAAGCTCATCTTACTAACTTAAACACTCCATCTCATCTTAAATGAGTTCCTTGATCAGTACAACTCTAAAGTTGACTCTTGTGCATGTTAATCATCACATTCCAATGAATTTTAGTGGCTTAAGTCTTGAATGCACTTGCCAAATCCCTTGATTTATAAACCACATTGTTAGGACTCCTAAAGTCATCATCTTCATCCTCATTTTCAGCACTTATAAACCTTTACAAACCTCTTGAAATCATCTCATTATGAGGAAAGCTTCAAGTGGTAACTCATCCACCAAAGAACCACCCAAGAAAATTGCTCGTGTTGTACACGAAATCTCTTCAACCAAATCATCTCCGGTCAAATCCACAAATGCAAGGATTTCTCCTCCACCAATCAAACCAATCCCTAAAAGGATAGTTCCCACAAAACTACCTATGCCAAACACCACCATACCTCCTAAGCCAAACAATCCCATCTCCACTAAACCATCACCATTGGTTCCTAGAGCTATGTCATTCACAACTCCACTCTCATCACCACACCTTTACAATCTAGAGGATTTGCCTCCTAGGCCATCTCATCCTCCTCCTCCAGCAACATTCTCCTCATTAGGAGGAATAATGGTACAAAATCAAAGTGTTGAGTCAACACTAGCTCCGGCTTCCTTTTCGCCGTCACCATCAAATAATCCCATTTGGATTATGAGAAATTATCAAAGTCAACCACCCGACCATATGAAAGTTGACACTTCTTTACCACCACCATCATTCTTGGTCGAGTCATCTTCAATTGCTCCTCCACCAATCCCTCCGTCGTTTGAGGCTCCCCAACCCGCTTCACTTGATCCTTCGCATCAAGCAATTTTATTTCTTCCACCACCACTACCTAGCCATGACAAAGATTGTTATCATTGTCAACATGTTGAAAGTTTGATACATGAAGTACGGGAAGATCAACGTTTCATTATCTATCACCTCCTCGAACGTTTCGACGAGATTAAACCTAAACAAACTTGAGCTAGAGGATGTTTAGTGGTGTCCTAGTATCAAGCGTTACTTAGATAAGTCTAGTAATTCCAAGTCATGTATCGTTCATTTTCTTAGTTTTTAGAGGAGTATATCATACCTCCAGTTTTATTAAATGAAATTACATGCTACTTGCTATATTTCTGAGTATATGATTATTTTGTATAATACATATCTCACTTTGATGTTAACACTATTTGTTATATCACCATTGCTGAATTCAGTCATCAGCCAGACGAATCCCTGAAATTTTCCTAGACGGATCCCTACAAGGAGGGAACCGTGGGATCCGTGAGACAGAAAACTATTTTTCTACTAACTTGAGTCATATTTGCAGGAAATTATGCATTATACTTGTTCTCTAACCTTTGTTTTGTAGTTATTCAATTTACACATGAAGACTTTGACACCCTAAAGCTAGGGGAGCTTTGTGTCAAAGCAATACATTGCAAAATTACTTGCAATATTAGGATTACATTTCATGACGTCCCTTTGCAAAGTTGCAATCATCAAGGGGGAGCACATTTGTCACATAGATGAAATCTTTTGCAAACTTAGTTGCAAATGAACTAGCTTAGTATTATCTTTCTTGATGCCCTCACATAGGGATGGACTCGTCAAGGGGGAGTTAAGACGAGATCTTTTCCCGTTACTTGCTCTCTATTATTTTTTTTCTCTCACATGTTTTTCTTAAAACAATGTGTTAGTTTACTTTCGAAGCTCTTTTTGTTTCGACAAAAAGGGGGAGAAGAAAGTAAAAACTACAAATTCAGACGTTTACGAATTTTTAGCTTTTCCTTAAAATAATTCTATGTTTTTTTTGGGTAAAAGGGTTAATTCACCCTGGTAAAATTCATTACACCAAAAACAATTAAGTACAATTGACATGGGTGAATCTCATGTCCTCAGCCCGTTAAATAAGCACTTACAACTGCAAAAGCAGAACAAACACATAGCTAATCGCTAGACAACCAATTTTTTTTTGGGTAAAGGGGAGTAATCCTGCACCCTGGTAAAATATTATTAACCAAACGTTTTTAGTACAAAGGGCGAGGAAGAATTCCCTCGCCTCAGTCCCTTAGGACACTTACAGACACTTATATAAACGTGACAAACCACGCTTATAACAAACATTGAACACAAAGTACAACGACTATATATAAAAAATAAAATGCTATTCAAGTAGACAAATCCTTGAATCTTCCAATCGGCATAGTAGTTCAAACAAATTAGATATAAAAACAAATTAGATATAAAAACAAATGAAATGTAATACTACTAGATTCCAAGAACCACATCCATAATGAGCAGCTTGAATCATCAATAATAATCATTACCACACACACGAGTGCACACCAGCTTCCACACAGTTTCATCACCCGCAACACAAAATATGAATGAAAACCAAGAAGTGCGGTTCAGAAACAGACACATATGGTTATGAAAACCCTAACTTCCAAACACCATGACAAAATCAGAATAAGAAGACATATGACGCCTACCTTATCCCAGCCATGCGTACACCAACAAAATGTGGCTACATCAAGCAACCACATGGAAAAAACGATGCTCCACAACTGATATGATTGGAAATTAACCATCGAGATCGAATCCAATGTGACTACACCGAATCAGCCAAAGCGAAACATAGGTCATGCAAGACACTAACCACCATAACCACCTATGTAGTGAAGTCGAATCACCACAAAACATAACCTCCATCAAGCCACCGTATTATGGACCATCACATACGTTACAACCTGCCATAACCAAGTCAAAAATACAAGTGGATAATGACCAAATAGGGTTAAACCCTAACATACAAAATCGACTGCCCAAACAACCAACTCCTACCCACACACGTCCCAAGATCAGAAAGTATGGATGAATATAAACTGCTTCAGATCAGGACAATGGAATGCTCGCCATAGGGTTCTTGAAACAGACCCTAACTTACCAACATACTCTCAAGATACACTATATACGATTTGTGCCTAAGAAAAGAGATCTGAGAATAAACACACCATGGTTTTTGAACAAGAACCTACATAAACTTGACTTCCAATCTCCCTAACCCACGAACATGGCAATAGAACCTGTTACAAAACGTACAGTAATACGAAACCCCAAAAAATTAAGGTTTCGTTCAACACCCCAAGAAACGGATAGAAAATAAAAACCACCAAGGTTTTATAATCGTGAAGCCTAGATCCAATAACACCTCAATCAGATCGTCAATAAAAATAGGAGGTAAACATATCGATCATAATGGAGTATACCACAAACGATCGATCCCCATGAACCAAATATCCAGAACCCTAGATACAAACTGATCCCGTCCGTCTCATAAAAGAGACAAAACAGAATCAAGAAAAGAGAAACGCATTAGGGTTTTAGATAGTAAGAGCAATCCCCAAAAAAATTCAAAGGATAGTGTAGCACGCCCTTCCCAAATGATAACAGCCTCTTAACCGATTGCATAATATTCATGATGAATAAAAGAGAGGCCGGTTAACAGGCCATATTTTGGTTGGAAATAGGAGGGGAAAAGGCAGCCGGAAATCGCCCCCAATTTTGTCATCAACAAAAGGGGGAGATTGTTAATACAAATAAGCCGTAAAAACGTTTATTTATATTTTACGGTCTTCTAATGTTTTGTCGATAACAAACGTAAAATCATTTTAACGAAACAAATAAAATACGTAAATAGTTTGAGCCAATAGTTTTCTAAAACACTTACATTTTTACATAAAACACTAAAACAAGTATAAGTGATTTTATGACTTAATATTACATATGTACAACAAATAGTGTTTACATATTTGGGTAAAATATACACATAACTAGTATGTAGTATATTGGGTAATATAAATGGGTAGACACTTAAGTATCATAACCCATTGACCAAATACATTGAATGTAGTTGGGTACAACCCAAAGTCCATGACCCATATCCATGGAGCTTGACCCATAACCCATTGCATGACATCATGCTTATGTCATATATGGATAATATCCATGACCCATGGTTTTAATCCATGGCCCATAGTTTCAATCCATGAACCATGGACTAGTTGCATCTTGAAGGTACATTGAACCTACTTAATATCCATGACCCATGACCCAAAACCCATGGGCAAAAGGGAGCGTCCCACGGATCCCAGTAATTACACTGGACGGATCCCTTAAGGGAGGGATCCGTGGGATCCGGGGAACAACAACTAGTTTCTCTCTATAAATAGTGAGCCATTTCTTCATTGTTTCTAACCCCTCTCTCACATACTTCTTCCTTGAGTTAAAAACTCTCTAACCCCAGATCCAAGTGATCTATGTTTGTAGTTTTGTTTTTGTGTGATTCTCTAGGCTTCTTTTAAAGGCGAGATCACCACCTTTGAAGTCAAGCAAGCTCAAGTCCATGAGTTGCCATGCTTCCTCATCATCAAGACTACTGAAGTCCTCTTGTTGATGGTTCTTTTTTTTCTACTAAGAAGTGTATTGTTGAAGACGTTAGTGAAAGATGTCTCAAGTGTCAAGACGAAGACATTAGTGAAGGGTGTCGATCGTCCGTATTGTAGGCATTAGTGAAGGGTGCCCAAGAGTCAAGTCACAAGACATTAGTGAAGGGTGTCTTGAAAATCTAGTCAAAGGCATTAGTGAAAGGTGCCTAAGATGTACATTCGATATGGTGTGATTCGATGTACAAGATAGATTAGTATTGGGTCAAAGGATATTGTTATCCTTGTTGACATTATAAGGAGTAGATCTCCTTTGGGGTTAGGTGATTGGTGTAGTGTTGGGTAGTAGTTCCTCCATTGTAATGGAACTCGGTATCTAGCCTAGTACCAGATAAAGGGTAGGCGACGTTGTGATAGGATTGGTTCACCTTGGTGTAAAGAACCCGGTGGTTAGCCTAGTACCGGAAAAAGAGTAGGCAACGTTGTGAAGGTTTCTCCACCATAAGGAGTCGGTGTTGTGTAGTGATTACGAACTCTCGAGTAGGTGACTCAGGGAGTGGAGTAGGGCAAGGAAGGTGTCCTTGTAGCCGAACCACTATAAATACTCGCGTTGTGGTTTTGTGCTTCTTACTCTTTATCTTTTCATTACATATTTATATTTCTATATGTTTGTTTATCAACATCCAACACACATCCAAATAGATTGACATAAGTCGATCTAAATAGTTTAAAACGAGTTTTAATTGGCAAAACTATTCAACCCCCCCTTCTAGTTTTCCACATATGCTACCTGTTCTTCCGGCTTTTAGATTTACAGGTTAAGTTTCTTCTTATGTAAATCTTACTTACTAATTTCATATGAAGCCACACCATATAAATACCGTGACCATCAAACTTACCCAAGACGCTTTAGATGAATTTTGTAAGAAGTATAACATTCCAGCTTACTTGCAGTCGGAAGTTCCCGGTATTCTTGAAACCATAAAAATGCTCCGGAGGAGAAAATTGGTGTTTACACTAGGTTTTTTGAGCTGGCCAACTTTAGGATACCCCTCTCTAGATTTTTGTTGCGTGTCTTAGAGTATTTTCAAATCTACATCTCCCAGTTATCTGTTTTGGTTAGTTTAACATCAATAACAAAGATTACGCGCATCCACTAAAAAAACTACACGGCATTCTCTCTCCTTTGTGGAGAAAACCGGCCACCACTCTCCCCCAAAATTCCGGCCAATAATTGCCTAATCGTCCTCTCTATCTCTTTCTTAGGGATATGCAATACGATTTAGGTCAATTATATTCATGGGAGGGTGGTTGGCATCTTTTAATTCCTATTCCTAATCGGTTTTCTCCTTGTTTTATGTTCCAAAACCCTAACTATTTCATTCTTAATTAATATGTTAAGGTTTTGGATCGAGTTGGGTCTTCTGGATCGCATCTATTATTCCTGTGAAGTCGGTGTTATTCACCAATATATATCATGGGTGCGATCTGGTTTTGCTAATTTAATCCTATGCGATTGCTTTTGCAATCGGTTTTGAGGGTTTTATTTGTTTGTTTGATCGTCTATTGCTATATGATTATTATTCAACGATCGTTATTGGGGTGGTATGGCCGATCAAAACCTCACTCTAACTGCCTTCTATCTGTTTTGGATCGAATGGTTTGTTAGGGATATCTCATGAACGAAACCCTAATTTTAGGGTTTCGTATTTATTGGTTTTGATTAGATGGGTTGCTGCAAGTTGGACTGATGTTCATTATATCTTGTAGGTCGATCTGTTGATCATGTTTATCTATTGGTTTTGTGATGTTATTCGAGGAAGTGGGTTGAGAGAGGGAAGGTGATGGTGTTCGTTGATGTGCTGCTCGTTATTCAAAGACATGTTGCTTATCGTTATTTTAATGGGTCTTTTGATTGATGGTGCTGCATGTTATGGAAGTTAAGTTTTAGGGTTCTTATTCAAAAACTCTAGGGTTAGTTGCATGGTGGTCTTGTTGCTGTAGGTGACCATGGCGTGTTCATTGCAGGTTTGTTGCATGGATGTTAGGGTTTTCTGGAACCCTATGTGCTTGTTACACTATCTCTTGCTACTAATGGGTTCACATGTATTCACATATTCGGGTAGTAGCTTATCGTGCTGCTATTGTCGGGGTGTAGCTTATGGATTTAGTGTATGATGGGATTGTTGGAAATTTGTTTGTGGTGTTCGTTGCTACTACACACAGATTTTATGTTGAAGATCGCCTGGATGTTTCTACGTGGATTCTTCACGGAAGTTAAGGTGGACCGCCATAGTGATATAGAAGGCTCAAGTGCTTTTCTTGAGTAGTATTGTCAATTCTTATGTACTTTTGTCATTATTGGTAGATTCATTTTATTGTTAGTTATAAGAATGGTGTGTCATTCTTATATTCGAGTCTGTAAGTGTCCTAAGGGACTGAGGTGAGGGATATCACCCTCATCCTATGTACTTCAACGTTTTTTGGTGTAATGCATTTTACCGGGGTGAATTAACCCTTTTACCCAAAAAAAAAAGTTATCTGTTTTGGTGCCGGCTAGGATTAGCCATTTTGAGATCCTCTTCCGCGTCCATGGTGGCACTCCCACTATTCTCCTATTTAGGAAATTTTACTATGATGGCCTTAATAATGGTTGGCAAACATTGAAGAAAATGAAAGGGCCTAAATCGTTGGTAGTTCCTGTTTGTTACACATCTCCCCTTGATTCCGTAAAGAATTGGAAAGACCACTTCTTCTTCATAAAACAAACCATCTTTCCCATATCTGTCCCTTGGTTTGAGAAGGTGTCGATAGATAGCGACCCACTTCCCTCTGACACGAATATAGATCTTGAGCTCCTGTGGCTCCTTGACACTAAGAGGGTCGACTTTAAAAAGTACCCAAATACCTTATTGTGTGTTATAAGATTGAGCCAGACCTGGGATGACAATACCAGTCGTCGGACTTTCTTGTAGACGAATGAAATGTAACAACCCGCATTTTCAGGTTACTTTTCATTTTTTTTGAAAAGTTACTATTCACTTTTACTATTCATCCCGTAAAATTTTTATTTTAGTTTACTATCATGACAAGATAATTGAAACTCGACAAGTCGTCCTGACGACGTACGTTTAACCCATACACCGATTTCACAAAACCGTGTCTGAGAATTACTTTAGAGTTTAAACGTCATTCAAGCATCCCGATATGTTCATAAAACACTACATTAGAAATACGTATTTCTACCATTTTACGACAATTCCACAAGTTTTGGAATTTTACGTTTTTCAGTTCTGCGTTTTACGCAAAATACGCGTTTTTGACCCGCGTTTCCAGCTTTAAACAGCGTTTAAGCAACCCGATGGAACTTACCACTCATTTTATATTTTATTATGGAGTATAATGATGAGTTTAATCATTTCTACAAGTTTTATATTTTACGATACCCGGTTTTAAGTTTCGTGAATTCACAACTTACAGTTAGCGATTAACGAGACAAACTCACGCCGTAAAAGCAAGATAACATCAAAACTTCATCTAGTCATCCTAGATAAGACCATGGACGAAATTCATGGCTAGTTAGAAGCCTTGTTGGCTTGAGATAAAGCCTTGATGAGTTTTGATCATTACATGTGTTATACTTCCTAGCTAAGCTTCCTTAAAGTCCAAGCTTAGCTTGCAAGCTAAGGTGATTCACCACTCTTGAACCTCCTCATGAGACTTCCCTAAGAAGCTAACCAAAATCACAAAGGCACATGGCATGTCTTAGTTAAATGTAGCACAAGATCACTACACATTGCAAACTTGATTTCTAAGTTTTGTCTAATCTTGCAACACATATTTTACTTAGTAATTAAGAAAGATGAATCATGTGACTAGTAACCTCCTCAAGAGGCTATAAAAAGCCTCTTGATCTTCTCATTTAGACGCCACACACAACACACACAAACATACTCTTCAATTTTCTCTCAACTTCTAGTATTGCTTCAAGTATTCAAGCTTCTAGTAAACAACATCAAATCCTTTGCAAGTTTAGGTGATTCTCTTGAGTTTAGATCTACTCAAGTCACCTAAGATCTCATCACAAGCCCTTCAAGAATACAAGATTGTAGAAGGATTGCAAAGGTGTGAGAAATTTGCTCAATCAAAGTTCTAAGCCCTAGTTGCTATCCCTTTCTTATGAAGGCCAAAAGTTGTAAGGAAACTTATACTCATCATCCTTACTATAGTTTCATAATCTCTATATAGTATATATGTTCTCTATATTGGATCATGATGTACAAGTTTATTAAAACAAGTCTAAAACTTATAACTTACATGTTAAATTTAAGATAAAACATGTTAGAATCTTAGTTGCAGTAACTAGTTAAAATACTTGTAGTATATTGAGTTTTAACATCAAGCTATTGATTATGAACATATATAAACTTAAAAATCAGTTAGAATAAATAAAAACGAGAATCTAGGCTTTTGAATCACCCAAAATGAGTTCACGAGAGAAACCCTAATTCTCTCTCCCCTCTTGGGTGATTTCCGGCCGCCCCTTCCCCCCTTCTTTTCCGATCAAATATAGCCACTATAACCGCCTCTCTATTGTTCCTTGGAATGATATGCAATTGGTTTGGTGGCTGTTATCATATGGAATGGGGCGTGCTACATCTATCCTGTTTATATACGTTTTGAAATCGCTTCTATTATCTTAAAACCCTAAAACAATTATCTCTTTTCTGTTTTTTATTCCTTTGTCGGTTTAATTAATAGGATTATGAGATCGTTTGTTTTTAGGGTTTCCTTATGGCGGTTTTTCAATCGTATTGGATCTGTTCATCATGCTTATAAACCTTTGTGGTTTTATTATTCTACTGTCATGATGCTGTACTCTTTACTGGAACGCAACCCTAATTTTTTAGGGTTTCGATTTTTCTTGCTGTACGTTTGACATGGATGTAGGTAATCTGCTGTATGTTTGACATGGATGTGGATTTAAACTGCATGTGTAGCAGTTTATGTATTCGTGTACGTAGGTTGGAGAGTGGAAGTCAAGTTTCTCTGGGTTCTTGTTCAAAACCAGGGATCGGTTATTCTCAGATCTCTATTGTTGATGTTCATTCTTATTTGGTGCATCTCTGAGAAGTTTGTGGTACGTTAGGGTTGGTTTGCGGAACCCTATGTTTCGTTTTGTTTAAGTTCCGAGCTGCGGATTCTACATTCATTATTAATAACAGTTCTTGGGACGTGGTTTGTAAGATTTTGATTATTAATTATGTTTCATGAGCGTTTCGGATTGCTTGTGATACTTTTTTTTTTTTTGGGTAAAAGGGCTTCCCCTGGTAAAATATATTAACCAAAAAAACATTGAAGTACAAAAGGATGAGAGTGTGTCCCCCATCTCAGTCCCTTAGGACACTTACATGCAAAACAACTAACCAAACCAACTATATAAGAATGACATGCCATTCTTATAACAAAAAATAAAAATAACCTACCTACGACGAGTATTCAAACGAATATCTAACTGATCACAGAATGCTTGCATTTTGTCGGGAAGGACCACCTGATGATCATACCCGTCGTAGTAATCTTCCATGTCCTCTAGAAAACCTCCTCCCGGTATAACCTCCGGCATAAAAACTTCATCATCATCCGAGTCTTCTGAGCAAGATAGTGGAGATTTACGTTCACTTGAAGAAGCATTAAACTGCTCCCACAAACTCCCACTCGCACTTGGATTACCAACCGAACTTACAGTACTAGTAGAAACCTTACAAGGGTTTACTGTATCCTGACCTCCCTCCAAAGCAATAGTGAATGGGCTATTAGAGAGCTCTTTAATAAATTGCACAGTAGAACCAGCTTCAGTAGCCTCCGTGTTACCAGCATTAGAAGGGATATCAAGAACCTTTTCCGCATCATCATTTTTTCCATATCACTCTTGAGTTCACCAATATTAATGTCATCTTTAAAATAGCCATGCTCGTTACAGGATTGAGATAACTCATTAATAGTCACCAAAGGAGGAACAGAAGTGGATTGTTCCTTAGGCTTATCCGCATTAGTGACTTTATTGGACCCTGGCTTGGAAACAGGTCTATAAATGAAATTAGACTTAGGTTTAAACAACCTAGACCCTTGTTGAGATTTAGGTACCTTTTTCCCAGCCCTCGACTTGTGAACGTTCTCATTATCACGTACATTATTATCTTCAGACCCCAAATCAACTTTTCTTTTCAACACTTCAATACATGCCTCTACCTCATGGCCAAAGACATTGCAATGTGAACAACGAAGATGCCACCATTCATATTCAATATTAATGTATTCAGTATAATGACCTTTCCCATTAGGTAGAGGGATATCAACTTCAATATATTCCAATATATCATGAACAGCGGATAACTCAATTAGACATCGTGCATAAGAATAACGACCCCAAGGGTTAATGCACATAGCAGAAGAACCCTCATCCAATCGCATGAGTCGTCCAACTCGTTCAGCAATCAATGTAATACCGGCTTCCGAATACACCACAGCAGGTAGTCTATGAAAACGTACCCATATCGGTACCTTTGTACAAACCTCCTTTTCCAATTTAGTATTAGCCACCCAGTTATATAAGAAGATGGGGTTTGATCGAATGAACCAAGGACCCCCTTCTAGCACTTTAAGCAAACCATCTTGTGACGAGAATTGGAAAAAGAAAAAACTACCACGTAGTATAACCCGTTGGAAACCAAACTTAGCCCAAGCATGCTTGACGTAGTCTTCCACCAAAGGAAACGCTAATCGTTTACCAATAAAATATCCGTACAACGTATTAGAAAGTTTCTCACACATATCATCAACCACGGCAATTGGGATAACAACTTTAGCACCATAAGAAGTACTCACATTAGTTGAACCAGAAACCTGTACCTTCGGATTGGAAACAATAGTCGAAGTACCCACAACAGGTTCACCAAGATCAGTTGCAACAAAACTTTGAACATCATGTTGTGAAGGTGTAGCATTAGGTGTAATATCATCACCAGAATTCCCAATCAAAGCCCCACCATCACAAGACGACTCACAAGCAGCAAGCGGGCTGCTATTAGTATTACACCCTTCCCCCATCAACGTACTTTCTGAATTAGTAATATTAGATGCATCAGCAGGTACAAACGAACCAGATCCAACCTCACTAGGAAGCTTAAAACTACCCGTTTTACCCACCAGACCTGTACGCTTAAGTATTGACTTCAAAGACATGCCCTCGTTACCAATAACTTTGCCATCAATGTTCTTAATCTTAGAAGCCAAACCAGATGTCGAGGAAGACTTATTTTTGTTAAGAAACCCTGATTCCATCTCTCTAAACCCACGTAATATGAATAACTTACAGCAGCAAGAAACAAATCGCACTTGTAAAATCCACAAACCCAAATCTGGGTTACTTGCAACAAGAATAAAACCAAACCCCAATAGAGTTTAGTTAAGCGTTAAGGACCAGAAAAAAATGTTGATAATCGAATTAAAACAATACCCTCAATATCTCCAACCGACCAAGTAAATAAAACTTACCAATGACCCACGTGAGAGATCAATAGCAATCAGTGAATATAAATCGATTAGAGATCAGTAGCAATCGATTATAATATGAATAAAAGAACAAACAAGTAGCGAATTAATATCAAGGCAAGAAAGAAGCAAATAAGAATCACCGACCCACGTTAAAAGATAAAATATTTAAATAATCACATGAGAACAATACGTATAAAGGTGTAATCAGTTAAGGAATCACTTTCTTGCCCAAAGCGAATAAAATAAGAATAAATCACAACTTTTAATAATCAATCAATGAAGGGAAGATTAAAGAATTAAAAGGGTTATGATCGAACGTGAGGTATGGAATTGTATTCGCTATTCGCCAGAGAGAAAACTTTTAGGGTTTTTTACGTTGCTTGTGATACTTGTTTCAAGGTGTCTTGGTCGTTTGGCAGTTAGGGTTTTCAGTACCCTATTCTCATATTTCTGATCCCTTTTTGCATTGGAATACATTCTTATTGTGTTGTTATTGTTGTGCATCATGCGTAACAATAATTACAGTCGCATGGGGTTTGATTATCATTTGTAGCTGAAAGTTAGGGTTAAACCCTATGAATATAGCAACCGTGATTCGATTTTTGCTCCTTTTGCTGTTATTTGTTGCTGATATGGGTGGAGTATTGTGCGGATCATATGGTGGCTGAAAAGTTAGGGTTTATTAGACCTATGTTAGTCTATGGCAGATTCTTTGCATATTGGTCATATTCGTTGATGCTAGAGCCACTTCTACGAGTGGTCACTAATGATTAGGAACTGCTATTGTGGATGTGCGTTGTTTTTATACGTATTTGTTGGTTATTCTTATTGGTGTTCAGTTTTGCATCTCAACATACACCTTTGGAGCGAGTTTGGAGCGAGTTTTGAGCTTGCTGCTCTATCCGTGGTTTTAGAGTCTCTCACCAACCGTTGTGTGAAACTTGTGAACTGCACTTCAATTTGAGGACATGATATTGTATATTTGGACGACGCTGGAAGTTTGGACTACTATGGTGACCTGAAGATTCAAGTATTTCTACTTGAAGTGCATTTATTCTTATTCTTTTTATCGTTGTAGTCTGATGTTTAGTTATAAGTGTGGTCTGTCATGCTTATATTGTAAGTTATAGGAACGAGTCTGTAAGTGTCCTAAGGGACTGAGATGAGGGATTCACCCTCATCCTTTGTACTTCAATGTTTTTGGCGTAATATATTTTACCGGGGTGAATTAACCCTTTTACCCAAAAAAAAAATGAGTTCACGAGTCAAAAGATACGGCCAAAAGAAATTAGCGAAACTAAAAACCCCGAATCTGCCATTTTGCTTACTGCATGAAATCCGATATTTTTAGAGGCACTTCTGGTCCGATTCATCAAAAATTTAAAGCACGAAAGTTGTCCGAAACGATGTTTTACGTCTGCTGCAAGGAAACTCGGCCTAAAAAGACCAAACGATAGCATTTTCTGCCTCAAATTTGTAAAACAGTTTTTATCGTCAAAAGTTTGGATTTTCACAAGTTAAGAATATAGAAACCATGCTATTATCATGACTAGTTACATATTAAATTAACAAACTTCATTCAACCTTCGGAATAGTGTTTTCGCAAGTAACGGAAAAATGACCATTTTACCATTTTCCGCCGATTTTAACCAAACTTCATTTTTGACCACATTAATAAGTTTTTTTGGGTAAAGGGGTTTACCCCGGTAAATATATAACCAAAAAATAATGTTAAGTACAAATGGAATGTGGCTGAAATACCACATTAACCTCAAGCGAAAAGCTTGATAAAACTAGTGTTTATGACATGCCATAAACACAAAAAACCTAGCTATTTAACATCAACAAACTAGGCATAAACAAGTAAAAGACTTGTAGCAAGCGAGCGTCCCGCATCCAGCCACTCCACGAAGGGAGCAAGTTAACCCAGGAAGTTTGCCTCCTTAAAAACCCTTTCCAAGAAAAACCCAAAGGGAAAAACCTTGGAGTAGGGAAAAAGAGTACAACCCTTACCCGGCACTCCCTTCGTGTGAAATACATATACTTGGAATCTTCCATTTATCCAGAATCAACCGAGACCGCGAGGTTAGCTTCTTGAACTTGAAAGTAACCAGCTTCA
The DNA here is from genome assembly GCA_019973895.1 of Chrysanthemum seticuspe. Lineage (NCBI taxonomy): Eukaryota > Viridiplantae > Streptophyta > Magnoliopsida > Asterales > Asteraceae > Chrysanthemum > Chrysanthemum seticuspe. Next base: position 136,484,585 of record BPTQ01000002.1, read on the forward strand.
ACCGAATCGTAGAGACAATGATGCTAACCACTTCAGCAACAGAAGACTTCTTACGCTTGAATAGCCTAGAATTGCGCTCCATCCAAACGAAGTAAGTAGTAGCAGCAAGCAACAACCGAGAAATGATACTACTAACCGATCGCCCCTTAGATAAGGGAATAAGAACAGTAACCACACTCTCCAAAGAAGGTGGGACCGCATCCATACCAGACAACACCCGTACCTGAAACCAAACCTGCATAGAAAATTGGCACTCAAAAAATAAATGAGAATGAGAATCCGGAACCAATTCACAAAGCGGGCATCTAAGCAAGGCCAAATCAACGTCAGGACCAACATCCCATTGTCGCATCCTATCCTGAGTCTTTAGCTTCTGCTTAATAACGAGCCACAAATGTATAGCGTGCCTTGGAATACAATGAGAGAACCAAGGAACATTACACCATTCAACCAAATCAGCCCTAAGACGCAGAGCTTCCCATGCACCCGAAACTGAAAAACAGCTAAATTTTCCATCCAGGTTGCGCCATAATAATCCATCGTCAGTATCATATAGAGTAGGAACCGGAAGAGCTGCTAACAATGGAAATCTAGATACCCAGTCCAATGGCCATCGCCAACCATCAGTTGCAATCATATCATAAACCGAGTCAGATAAATTAAACCCCGCTCGGGCAATATCTCTAGCAGTCATTAAATTACGAATCGGGCTTAACTGACACCACATATCAAACCAGACCGAAGTGTCCTTCCCATTATTGATCTTATGCCAAAAAAAAGGACGAACCTTGGGTCTAATGGCAAGAAGCTTACGCCAACCCCAGCTAACATCCCCCAAACAAGGGACATCCCAAAAGCTTCTCCCACGAAGTTTATACGAATGGATCCATTGCACCCATAGCGACTCTTTATGTGTCAAAATACTCCAAATGTGCGTAGTCATGAGAGCAATGTTAAAATCCTCCAAACGACGAATACCAAGGCCACCTTCTTTCTTTGGCTTACAAACAGATTCCCAAGCAACCTTAGCCTTTCCCCTTTTCATTTCTCCTTGACACCAAAGGAAACCCCTCATAAGCTGCTCTAACTCATGGATAATACGAGTAGGAAGGATAAAAACCGAAGCCCAATATAAATGCATCGAAGATAAAACAGACCTCACCAACTGAAGCCTACCCGCAAGAGATAAGAACTTATTACGCCAGTCATTTACACGACCTTCCAATTTTTCAACAAGCACCTTGCAATCCCTATAAAGAAGTCTTGATGAAATAAGTGGGACCCCAAGGTACCTGACAGGGAGAGAACCCTCTGCAAACGGCATAGACTGAAGAATAGTCGCTTTAATAGCATTAGGAACATTACAAAAGAAAGCAGTACTTTTAGGGATACTTGGGACAAGACCCGAAAAGTTCTTGAAATCCTCCAAAGCCTGCATAATGACATTAACAGACTCCTGATGGCCTCTAGCAAACAAGAAGAGGTCATCTGCAAAGCAAAGGTTAATAATTCTCTGTTGCTCACACAAGTGATGAAACTGAAAATCTACAGCATTCGAAACCTTTTTCTGCAATATAAGCGTTAGCACTTCCATAACCAGCGTAAACAAATATGGAGATAACGGGTCACCTTGTCTAAGGCCCCGCTTACCTTTAAACCAGCCATGAAGATCACCATTAACACATATGGAATAAGACGTAGATGAGATACATACCATGATCCAATCAACCATTTTGGAGTGAAAACCAAACCCAATCAGAATAGCCCTAAGAAAAGTCCAATCAACCGTATCATATGCCTTCTGAATATCAACCTTAAACGCACATCTAGGCGGACCTCTCCCTCTATGATAATTCCGCATAAGCTCTTGAGTAAGTAATATATTATCCGATATACGACGACCAGGAACAAAAGCAGATTGGTTAATACTAACCAACTGACCAAGGCCTTCCTTAATACGATTAGCAAGAATTTTGCTAATACATTTATACATGACATTACAGCAAGAAATAGGCCTATAGTCATTAATCTTAGACGGGGTAGACACTTTAGGAATCAAATATATAATAGTATGATTAATCTCCTTGAGAAGCTTACCATTAATGAAAAAATCACGAACAGCAGTCCTTACCTCAGCACCAACAATATCCCATGCTTTCTTAAAGAAAGCAGCCGTGTAACCATCGGGACCAGGAGCTTTATCATCCCCCATAGAAAATATAGCATCCTTAATCTCCGCATCCGTAACATGACGAACCATCGAGCCAGCCAATTGATGAGGAAGAACATTAGAGAATAAATCATAATCATCAAAGAGAGTACAATTTCCTTCCATACCAAGAAACTGTTCATAGTGAGCAACAAAAGCACCTGCAACCTGATTACCCTCGAACAAGACATTGTTTGCATCTCTAACCAATTCAATTCGATTACGGGCACATTTGCTTTTAACAATATTGTGAAAGTAGGCCGTATTAGAATCACCAGCATGAAGCCATTGAACTTTTGATTTCTGCTTTAAATACCGTTCCTCATCTAATGTCGCCTCCTTATAAGCAAGAAGATAATGAGCATGTTCCTCTCGTAATTCTGAATTAGACGGATCTGTATCAATAGCCTTTTGGACCTCATCTAATTCCTTCCGAATACTAACCACCCGCTTATGAAGATTACCTTGACTGTGCAAAAGCTTACGAAAAGGAGATTTCAGCCCCTTTAATCGTTGAACCACACGATACATAGCACAACCATGAATATTAATATTCCATCCCGCAGTAACCGTATCGCTAAATCCATCTTTATGAACCAAGAAGTTAGAGAATTTGAACGGTTTAGGCTTAGGCTTAGTTACCTGGGGAATACGCAGAACACACGGAGAATGATCAGAAATACGATAAGGTTGAAATATGGCAAACTAACCTGGAAACAAGTCAGCAAACTTCAGATTGCCCATCACCCGATCAATTTTCTTCAATGTACCAAAGGTGCCTCTTGGTTTCTGATTCCAAGTAAAATGAAGGCCAGTACTATTAATATCCTCAACCTCCATTTTCTGAACACAATCTTTGAATTCACGCATAGCAATGTCAGGAGCATAACTACCACATGAATGATCCTCCAATTTTAGAGCCGCATTAAAATCTCCCAACAAAACCCAAGGCCTAGTTCGCATAAAATCCGCATGGCAAACAAGATTGGACCAAAGGGCACGCCGATGAACATAATAATTATCTGCATATACAAAAGAACAGAAAAAAGTTTTGCTATCCTCCCGAGTATTAACCTGAATATGCATAACCTGGTTAGTTTGAGACATAATCATAACATCAACAATATCATTATTCCAACCAAGAATAATACGGGACCCCTTATCACATAGACTACCATTTGACGTCCACTTCCACCGACGACAAACATTACGACATGTATCATAAACCACCGATGCATCAACATGAGATTCCAAGATAGCACATACACTAAGATTATTATCGTTTACCACCTGTTTAACCTCTTTTTGTTTACCACATTAATAAGTTATGATCACTAGTAATCGAAGAGAACTTGTAAAACTAGATATTTACTAAAAACATGATAAACTTTATGATATAACAATCTTCATTCAAAACTAAGCTTTCTTACACTTATTTTCAACCATCGGGATTGTGTTTTCACATGTGAAAACCCTATTTTCACTTGTAACTTGTGTTTTGCAAACCATATGAACATTTTGACACTTATGATATGAAATCAAACAAGCAAACTATATGTTTTACCTACTAAGTACTACAACAGTAGGGAACTTCACATAAAGGGCCTCTCAGGGGTGTTCGTACTGACGAGTTTGCTGGATTAACAATTTAACGTGTCCTGGCTCCTCGTACGTTCACTACATGACCTCTGGACTGTGATGGCCCGAGCGGTAACTATATACGTTTTCACAAACTAAATTGTTACTATAAGCAACAAACTATCAAAGACTACATCATGATCAATATAAGGACATATATAGGCTAGTTTATGTTTTCTTGGACATTATTCCAAACTTAAGTCGCAACATCCTATTATCATCAAATTCACGGTGAATTCATAGCCCCACTTTCTATTACTTAATTGTTTTACAAACCCTTGGGGGGATACATGTTATTTTTAAACTGAACACATTGCTTTGAAACTGTATGTTATACATGAATTTATTATTTGCAGTAAGTACCACCATTGCCAAACTTAAGTCCCTATTATCATGAACCATTAATCACTTACGGGTGAACGCGAATAATATGGATAGATCTATCGGGATTGACGAATCTCGTTTGTTTGACCAAGTCCGGTAGACAAACGCAGTCTATTTGAAGAACCATAGGTTTATTGGCAAATTACCTATTAGGGCCACTGTTTGCCCAAGACCTAGCAAACTATTATATCAATTTCTATTGACAAGCTGTTAACGTTTTCGGTATCATGAGCTTAGTGAAATAATAACTGTTTTGTTTTCGACTATGAGTGTGAGTCTATAGCTCACACTACAAATAATTGTGTTCAACAACTTAACTATAAACTCTATGAATTCACCAACTTTGTGTTGACTGTTTTAAGCATGTATCTCAGGTCCATAATGAACGAGGCTGGCACGGAGGAGCATGGATACTCAAGAAGGCTATAAATTTTATTATCGTTCGAAAACTCATTTAATGTAATTTGTAAATCGTGAAACTACTGGGACCTCATTTTGTAAACTCTAATATTTATATAAATCGAATGATAAATATTTTAAAACGACTCCATTAGAGTTCGTTCTCTACTGTTATAGCTGTTGTGCCATGAAGTAACACCCAGTTTGAATTCCGCTGCGTATCACGAAATTGGGGGTGTTACATGAAACGGGTGGCTTGTTGGAAATTTCTTTTTGTTTTGACTTTTTTTTTTTATTATTTGTTTTTTTTTTGGGTAAAAGGGTTAATTCACCCCGGTAAAGTGTATTACGCCAAAAAACAGTGAAGTACAAAGGATGAGGGTGAATCCCTCATCTCAGTCCCTTGGGACACTTACAGACTCTACTATAGGAATGCACATCATTCCTATAACTGACAATATAAGTGTGACATACCACACTTATAACTAAACATCAGACTACAATGATAAAAAGAATAAAACTACTTGCACTTCAAGTAAAAGTACTTGAATCTTCAAATCACCATAGTAGTCCAAACTTCCAGCGTCGTCCAAATATACAATATCACGGGCCTCAATCTGAAGTACTGTCCACAAGTATCACACAACAGTTGGTGGGGGACTCTAAAACCACGGATAGAGCAGCAAGCTCAGAACTCGCTCCAAAGGTGTATGTTGAGATGCAAAACAGAACACCAATAAGAAAACCCAACAAATACGTATAAAACCAACGCACTTCAACTCCATGCTCATGTAATCAGCAAAAAGAGTCAGTTCACAAATTTCGCACAACGATTGATGGAAGACTCTAAAACCACGGATAGAGCAGCAAGCATAAAACTCGCTCCAAAAATGTGCGTTGAAATGCTAAACCAACAACCCCAATGTGATACCGAGCATAGTAAAAGAACCAGGTTCAAAAGAACCACGTCCATAGTGAGCACCCTGTCTTCAATGTCATCATAGCATGACCCGCGAGTGACACCAACTTCCAGCTGCAACCGTAGCAAAACACGTCAAGAGTTGTATCTCCAATCAGCACGAAGGATTCGTCCTCGTCAGAACAGAATCCGAACTCCCCTCAAATCGATCCATCATGCCTAGAAACAACCAATAACGTGAAACATAGGGTCAAAACCCTAACTTCCAGTAAACCAAAGCAGCATCGATCAAAACAGAATAAGAAACCAAGTATGTAGATCGATCCACCCATAAACGATCAATGGAGAAATACCAATTGATCGTAACTAGGGTTTTTGAATAAGTTACCCTACAAACTTAACTTGCAGCTCTCTTGAAACCCACGAATCATAATAGGACCAGAATGAACATATCAACAAACCAACCCTAAAACGGGTTAACATGCATGGTCACAACCAGATTAACGATCACAAGCCATTCAAAAATATAGACGAACACCTAAATAAGTTAGGGATTCGTCAATAATCATTAAGGAACATCACAATCATGCAGAATCAATCAATAAACAAAACCCTAACTTAGGGTTTCGTATAGAATTCAAGACCAGCAGATCCGCAACCCAAACCTCCAAAAAATAATACAATAAAGATCATGAGGAACACCAATCGAACCAGTACAATACCTAAACCCTAAAATAATATAACGACAACCCTGAAACTCGTCAAAAAACGAATATGAAGGATGATCGCTAGGCAGGAATGTTTTTGTAGGGTTTCGATAAGGAAACAGAAGGGGCGATCAGAAAATAGGCTAGAAACCGACTTTCCACCCTAACAAATCAGAACCTAATCGTTAAATCAGTAATCCCACCGAGATTAAAGAATTAACATGATAGATAGGAAGAATTGATATCGGATTTGCTAGGGTAGAAGTGGCCGGAAGTCGCCCCTAGAGAGAGAGCACTTTTTAGGGTTTTTTTTTTTTATGCTATTTTTTTTTTTTTTTTTTTTTTTTTTTTTTTTTTTTTTTATTATTTGTTCGCGTTTGATTGTTTATCTTTTTTTGGGTAAAAGGGATTTTTCACCTTGGTAAAATGCATTACACCAAAAACATTGAAGTACAAAGGATGAGGGTGATTCCCTCATCTCAGTCCCTTAGGACACTTACAGACTCTCATATAAGAATGACACGCCATTCTTATAACTTACATAATAAAACTTACCACCTACAATGACTATACACGTGAATATAAATAAGGAATTACAACTTGATTCACTAAGGTAGTACCAAACGCATAGCCATCATAGAACTTCAAAGCAACTTCCATGTGATCCAGAAAAGCACCCAAAACATAGGACATGAGTGATATCCTCCAAGAAGTGTGAAAGATCATCACACACCCATGGATCATCAAATTGAAATCAGTTCACAAATTCCACACAACACTTGGTGGGAGACTCTAAAACCACGGATAGAGCAGCAAGCACAAACTTGCTCCAAATGAGTATGTTTAGATGCTAAACCAACCACCAATAAGAATAACCAAAGAGTACGTAGACAACCTACACACTTCCAAGAACAACTTCAATACATCATCAAAGTGTCATGCAAAATACTAATCCAGATGCACAATATCACAATGCAGCCAACCTGCAACTAACAAGCCACAATAACCACTTCCAATAACGACCAAAGACTGCAGCAAATAGCATGAATAATGCCCAATAAATAAGCCGCAACCAACACCAGGTCGCAATAACCAAACAGGGTTGTTAAAGACCCTAAATCCATCGTATTAGAAACAATAGGATCAAGTAAGAACCACCAATTCTGATAAATACGAAGGAAAAGAGCATAAAACTACCATTCAAGCAAAATTCTAACCAAGCCTCAATCAGCGTTGAACCAAAGAGAATCAACACAGGAATGTATGTACCAATGATAAGAAACCAGTGTGAATGGTAACAAATAATGCACCGAATGTGCAACTTACAGCCATGATCACCCCTTCCAAGAAAACCACGAAAATCTTGCGAAGGAAAGATAAATAAGGGTTTTTTCAACAAGATACCCAGAAAACTTGACTTACACTCTCTCCAAAAACCCACTTACAAAACATGGATCCGGTATAGCACATGAATCTGATATAGAACTTGTATTCGTCACTATACACGTTCCAGCAAGGAGTAGATCGAAATCCTAAAAAATAGGGTTCCATTCGAAAGTTAACGCATCAGCCTCCACATACCAGCGAAATCAGAAAATATAGAAAAAAGTAAAACCCTACAGCGTGGGTTCCTTGATTTCACTAGCCACCATGCATCAAAACACCCCATTAGATAAATAAAATCATAAACGAACAGATTTATGATGAAACATCACAAACCCTAATGAGCCGCCACACTAAATCCACCCTTATATATATATAATCGATTAGAAACCGACTTATTATAATCAGAATAAGAGGTACGATTTAAATTCGACCTAATTAATAGATCACCATATAACGTTCAGAATCACTTGATTAGGGTTTCGACCAAGATTAAGGAGAAATCGTTTTTGATATAAAGATAACAACCAGCCGCCCCTCCTATGAATGAAAACACCCCTAAATAATGTATTGCATACCTAAAAACAACAAGGATCATTCAAAGGTAGAGAGGACATCATATAGGGATATCTTTTTGGCCGGAATTAAGGAAGAGGATGGGATATTTGTTTTTGCAGAGATGGTTTTATTTGCTTTCATCAATCAGCTAGAACCATTCAAGGTTACGACCGGGGAGAGGACCTTGTGGAAGGATGACTCAGCATTGAGGGTTGAGACGGTTGATAGGGTGGTTCAACCGTCGGAAAATATCATCTGGGTGGTGGAGCATACTGTGGTGCAAGAGCTGGAGGCCGTGAAAGCTGGTAAGGCCGCTGGGAAGAAATATTGATGCCCCAAAGAAGCCCAACAAAAGGAAAAGGACTACTCCTTTGTCTCAGAAAGAGGTCGCGACTGGGCCAGCTATGCTTCATTTCTTCCTTGCTGCATATGTGTTGTTTTTCTCGCCTTTTTTTTCTAAGTATATTTTTTTTTGTACTGCAGGTACCCCTTCCGCGGAGTCCACTCTTGATGTTCAATAGCTTCAAGATGAGTTTGAATCCGGGCCAGCTCACTTCGGTCTGCGGTCAAATGCCAATATCATGAAGAATACCACCGTTCTTTCTTCTGATTCCACTGTTCTGGGTCCTGATCACCAAGGCTCATCGAGCAATGCTTCTGGAAGCTCTGTTCTAGACAATACAGAGTCCGTGTTTCAGGAATCTTCTCAACGGTCTCCGGACAATTCTGGTCCGGAGCATGTCGGTGACGCATCTGAGCAAGCCGGGGATAAGGCTGCTAGTCCTCCCAGATCTGAGATTTTTACCAATCCCTGTCTGTGGATACTGCGAAGGCTTCTTTCGTGTATGCTCCCAATTGGCTCCCAAATAACAATTTTAAGATGGATGACCTTTGGATCTGCCGGAGTTTTTTTGGATAATCTTGCAACCCCTGGCTATCTTTCTATTACTCGGAATATTAATAGCCAAGACGTGTTGGATTAATACAACCTACTAACTTCCAAACAGGTTTACATGAGTTCAGAGATCCTTCTAACGTTGGAGTATAAGCTTCAGCAGAATGGTAAGCTTGGGAGGAACCTGGAGAGGAGAGAAAAACAGATCGCTAGTCTAAGAGCTCGGGTTAGTGAGCTGTAAGGTGAATCTTCTGAGACTGCCCAGCTTCGCGGTCATGCTTCAGAATTGGAAGCTGCCGCGGAGGCTAAGGACAAAGAGCTAGCTGAACTCTGTGTCAAAATGAAGAGTTATCTAAGAAAGTGGCCAAGGATAAGGAGCTGACAGCTAAAGATACAGAGTTGGTTGAGCTCCGGGCTAAAAACGTTGACTTATCTAAGAAAATGGCCAAGATCGAAGAGTCGGCAGCTAAAAACGCTAAGTTTATTGAAAAGATGGCCTGGTTGGAGATGGTTTATGAAGCTCTAAAAGGCTAAGTGAAGAGTGAGGAGGTGCTGGTGAGGGAGTTTGAGGAAAGAGAAGAGGCCATTCATGCTAGTTTGAATGAGTGGGTGGCGGAGTTGGATGGCAGGCTGGCTGCTTTGAATGATGAATTTGATACGGAGTTGTTCCCCCAGTGCTTGAGGGCCATAGAAGGGAAGAGATGGGTTATCGGCCATGGATTCTGCAAGGATTTTCTGAAGTTTAAGGAGTCTCCTGAGTTTAAAACGAGGCTTGGGAAATGCATTTCCTTGGCTATTGTGGAAAGGCTTCGCAAGGGTTTGGAGGCCGGGGTAGAACACGGGTCGAAAGGGACCAAGCTTGTGGATGCAGAATCTTATGATCCAGAGGCTAAGAGCAGGTATACTGAAGCGGTCATAGAGTTGGAAAATGTGCCCTTTCCACACTTGGACTCCTTGGAAGCTTGTAAAGATGCTCCTATTGAATTTATGATGTCCCAACCTGTGTTGATGGAGGAGCGACCTTTTGGGTCTGCGGAATTGGTTTTTTTACCTCCGGTCGCAGAGGAGTGTATTCTTCCGAAGTCCTCGCTCCAACGCATCACTTCCCGTCCTCGAGCCATTGCCGCCTTCAAGGAGCCGAAGAACAAGAAGTATGGGAAGGAGTTTGACTACTCCGGTAAGATCTTGGTCATTTATACCGCAGCTCCAGAGCCTTCATCCTCTGCCCCACCTCTTGCCCTTACTTATCCCCATCCAGATCCTTTTGCACCCGTTACTGGGCCTACTGATGATGAAGAGGGTCAACATGATTTGCAGTATGTTGATAATGAAATATTCAACTCTACCATCTTGGACTGCCCAGGAGACAATCCAGACAGCGGTCCTAACGATGATGCCTCTGCATTTGTGTAACTCCTAAAGCTTGGTGTGCTTGGCGTGATTGTTTGTGATCCCCCCCCCCCCCGGACGATATTTTGACTATATTGTCCTTGTTACCTTTGTGAAGTTTTTTCTTAACTTGTACTATGGTTATTCCGGATGTATGTGTCTGATGACATTTTTAGATATCGTTTGTTTGCTCTGGATGTACGTATCCGGTGGTCTTGTAATGGGACATTGATATATCCCATGAACAACTTTATTGTATTTGTACTTGGTTGCTTTTGATATTTGTTTCTCCGGACTTTGGGTGGCCGGACATGATTTACTATCTTTTATTTCCGTACTTAGCGTTTCGGGGATAGCTTAGTTTGGTAAATTGTTTGCAATACCACTTATATGCCTGAGTTAATTATGGGGTTACTCATCCCTGTGTCGGGCTTGCAATACCTCTTACACACTTTGTAGATTTGAGTTACAAGTTATGCAAGCACATGATAAGGGTGATCAATAATAAACGAAAAGTAATAATTCAAAGTAAGTTTGGGAAAATTTGTGGAGTTGATCGAACTCCACACATCTTTGATAAATATTTAGAAGTACATACTTTAAAATAAAAATAATAAAATGAGTTCCCGCTGCCGATCATAACCGCAGTCAGCTACAGAAAATGGGAACACTTACACTAAATTAGGATTACAAGTAGCATTTATTCAAGATACGAACATTCCATGTCCGGGGGAGGATGTTTCCATCTGGGCTTCTAAACTTTTATGCTCCCTTCCCTATTGCTTCTGCCAATTCATACGGTCCTTCCCATTTGGGTCCCAACTTCCCTGTATCTTTTTTTTGGGTAAAAGGGATTTTTCACCCTGGTAAAATTCATTGCGCCAAAAACATTGAAGTACAAAGGATGAGGGTGACTCCCTCATCTCAGTCCCTTAGGACACTTACAGACTCTAATATAAGAATGACATGCCATTCTTATAACTTAAATAAAATGAGCCTATCAATAATGATAAAAGTACATAATACATTACAATACTACTCAAGTAAATGCACTTGTATGCATGAGTATTAGTGGGGATTGGTACATGACTATGATTCCGATGATTCCTATGTTCCTTTTAGCCAATAGTATTAGCTCCAGCTGGCAGTCGACTGATTAGATACCTATTGTGCACTCGACCACGAGGTGGTCGGATTACATGATGTGGATAACATTTTTACTACTTGCTCTGCACTATTATTTATACATGTGCCCTGCTTTTAGTTCAATGCACAGCAAAACTGGTTTATACTTATTTTACATCTACGAGCTCACCAACTTTATATTTTCAGGTGATCAATATTAATATATTGAAGGAACTTGCATATCAAAGTCATACATTGTCTTCATTTCAAAGACCGAGATTGACTGGCCAAGACATTTTTCTAAAGACTTTAAATTAGTAAGATTAAGACTTATGTTTTCATTATTCAGTATTGTATGAAAATCTTTATGTAACATTGTAAAATTATTTCTTAAATCAAATATGGTGTTGTTCTACTATCTTATGCGATGTTACATTTGTTGCACATCGTGTTTCCGCTTTTAGCGGGGTGTGACATATTGGTATCAGAGCAAGGTTATAGAGAATGCCAGTTTTTCTAAAATAAAAACCTTAACTATAACCAAACTAATTTTTCGTAAACCCCGAACATTGTACGAGTTGGCTAGCCCGAGCATTTCATCATTATTCCTAAATTATGCATAGCCTGATCAACTATGCCTAATTATGGATGAATCATGGAATGATGGGGGTAGTTACCTTTTTTTTGGGTAAAGGGGAGTAATCCTGCACCCTGGTAAAATAAATTAACCAAAAAAGTTTAAGTACAACGGATGAGAGTGAATCTCTCACCTCGGCCCGTTACATGGGCAACAAACACACACGAAAAGTGCACTAACCAAACAAATTACATAAGAAAGACATGCCAATCTTATGAACTACCAAACAACCAAATTTACTTCCTACCACGACCTAAGAGACTAACATCATACATGTCACACATATCCTCCAAGTGTCTCGGTAGATCGTAGACTTGCTCATCATAATCATCAAAATCTTCAAGATCAAAACCCCCACCACCCCCAGAAGCCAAAAATGACGCCATAGGGTTATCTGGCTCCAAAACCTCATCCTCTTCACTGTCAGAACAGGTCACATTCCCGACTTTAGAAAACGGGTTACTTACCTTGGTAGCAGAAGAATTCACAGTCTCTGGAGGCTTAGAAGCCGCACCAATATCAATACGAGAGTCCTTCCCCCGAGAACCATCAATACCTGCTTCCTTAGTAGTACCAGAAGACTCCCCAGTCTTCGCCGCATCAGTAGTAGAATCAATCACAGTACTTGGGATGCCCGTGTCATCTTCCACCTCAAGAGTCCCAAAAGAGTTAGATGTAGTAATTGGTGTACCTTTAGCATTAACACTAGCAGCTGCCGGTGTCTTCGTCTTTGCAACATATACCTGCTTCCTAGGTACAAATCTAGGACCCTTACCCATATTAATACCACCCGTCATCTTCGTACCTTTAGGTTTGGGTTTCCGATTCTGCACCACCTTAAAACCATCATCAGGTTCCTCCACATTAGAGGTGGGAGGGACATCATTTTGCTCCTTTAAACACTTAGGACAACAAGCAGTAACATGTCCAAACACTTTACATTCCGCACAGTGTGGCGGCTTCCATTCATATTCCACCTTAATACTTGCCGTAGTAAAACCACTATCATCCTTATTAGGGATCGCCATAGTCACCACATGTTTAAGCTCAGATTCAGATGATAATTCCACAAGAGCACGTGCAAAACTAATGCGACCCCATGAATCAACACACATGGAACTAGTAAAAGCATCTAGCATAATCGGCTTACCCACTTGAGTAGCAATTAAGCTCAACCCATCTTCCGAATATGCAAGTAATGGAACATTATTCAATTTAATCCAAACGGGAACTCTAGTTACCTCACTTTTAGACAATAGCACATCAGGAGTCCATTTAGTGAGAATAAGAGGAGACAAACCCTAGGTCACCAAAAAAATGCACCGGTCGTGTGCGTGCGCATTGCATTATATGCTTATTTGCATTCATTTCTGTTTTGTTATACATTCTATATGTCTTCATATACGTTACTAACCGTGATAAATCAGGACCCTACTATAGTTTAAGGATGCCTCGTTTCTGTCATCCTTTGTCTGGTTTGTTACACTATGCTTCCTAGTATGCCTTTATATCAGTTGTCCTATTTAAACACTATTTTTGATGCATCCCAACTATGCGTTGTTGGAAGATCTATATTGGATACGTTATTTTGCTCCTTCTAACAGTCTTTAGCTCTAGCATGGAGTTGAGCTCCATTTGGTAGTTGACTTGTTGGAAGGTCATATTGGTTACACTTTTAAAATGATATATCGAATATGGTATTCTGACTATTCCGAATACTAACTTAGATACATGACTACGTAATTATTTCCCTAAGGTCATATGCCTCGTCTCCCCATACCTATCACTTTGTAAGCAAGCCTGAATACACCCTTACTTGAGACTATCGATAGTAAGATACCACAATGTAACACTTTCTATGGTGTACAACTTTCCTAACTTATCCTACTTGATAAAAACCTCTTACTGGTAGAGAATTGTCGAATTTCATAATCGGTGTACAATTACTCATTGGCATTGTAATCTTTTCTAGAGTTCTAGAAAACTTAGTCACTTTTGATATGATATCACTTATATATTGGGATAACAATAGATGGTAAGTTACCATAGGGATTTTGATGTCTAAGCTTTCACTCATAATCAAGTCAAACATCTCTCGACATAGTATTTGATTGATTTATTTTCAGACCATTAATACAACAATTTCAAGTCATTATACATCTTGGTACTATCTAGATGAGTTAAATAATTGAATTCATGAGCTTCACCTAATAATAATTTCCAAACATTAATACTCAGATTATATCCTTGAACCTTTTAATTCATTGATCATTAACTTTCACTAGTCATACATGCCCAACAACACATTCTTCCTTGATGATTTCACTTCAACGGATTTTCTCTAAATTCCTCTCATATCAACTATAAGACTCGTAGTAATAATTATTCTCATTGTTCGAACTCTAATTGATATTTCTTATTCTTTTCGGCTTATGAAAACAGCAACTATAGTTACTCTTCCTGGACGATAGATGATTTCACCCTCGTAAATCTGTACTAACCTCATTCACTTTATTCATCTTGGCATAATATCTTTCCCATGAAACACGTACATACGAGTTGAGTCCATACTTTCAAAACAAATCTACGACTATGAAGACCATGGCACGAGTTGGATATCTATACTTATTTGTTCTGTTGCCATGATGCATAACCACTAACCTTATTTCATCACAACAATAGACAACCATGCCCCTCTTGATGGATTACAATATACGACAAACTCTTTGTGCTTTCAGGATCTACTTTAAATTTCATCATTTCATACTACATGGCTCAAGGAACGTACTAGGAAAGTACGAACCACCTTTTCAAGCAACTCTTGCAATTACCTCATCAGTTCTTCTATCTCTGAGTTATCCATTCGATCACGTGTTGCCGCCATCGTCTCTCCGGGCTTCGGATTAGGCTGGCGGTCCGTAGAGACCATCTCCAGTCCCTCTTTTTTGTAGATACTTTACAATTTCATTTTTGGTTGTCGATTAAACAAGGTTTTATAAATCGTTCTTTTTGCCCATTTTTTTGAATCATTTTCTTTATGATCGATGTGGTTATGGGTTGTTCTTGGTTTAGTATGCTCGGTTGTTTTATAAGCACCTGCAAAAATAAACTTGTAGTTATCTAACGTTATTATGAATCAATGAGAACTATTGTGGTGCGTTAGGGTTGGTGGTTAAACCTCTTTGGAATAATCTTGGTGCCCACAAGCATGTTGTTCATATGCGTCCTTGGTGTATTCTTGGAGATTTCAACTCGGCGCTGAATTTGGAAGATAAGGTTGAGGGGTCTTCGGTTATTGATATAGCTATGAGGGAGTTTAAGGAATGTGTTGATGAGATCGAGGTGACGGACATTAATTGGACAGGGCTGCAGTTTACTTGGAATCAAAAGCCGAAAGGTTTAGATGGTACTTTGAAGAAGATTGATCGCATTTTGGCTAATCTTGCTTTTATGGATTCTTTTATTGGTGCTCATGCTATTTTTCAGCCTTACCGTATTTCTGATCATTCTCCTGCTATTCTTAATATTCCTACTTCTTTTAAGTTTAAACCTAGGCCTTTCAAGTTTTCTAATATCCTTGTGCAGAATTCTCGGTTTAAATTACAGGTTCAGGATTATTGGAGTAAGCAGTATAGTGGCTTTTACATGTATCAAGTGGTCAATAAGTTGAAATCTCTTAAGAAGCCGCTGCGGAGATTGTTGTTTAATGAGGGTAATATTCATGAGAGAGTTACCAAACTTCGTCATGAGTTGGATGCGGTTCAATGTGCCCTTGATTTGGATCCTTTTAACGTTGTTTTACGTGAGGAGGAAGCGTGCTATCTTAATGCTTTCAATGAAGCTGTTTTGAAGGAAGAATGTTTTCTCAAGCAAAAGGCTAAGGTTGAATGGCTTCGGGTTGGTGACTCGAATTCTGCATACTTTCATAAGGTGGTTAAGAGTAGGAAAGCTAGGAGTCGAATCGATGCTATATTGGATGGTAATGGTGTGAAATTTGTGGAGGACCTGGTTCCTAATGCTTTTGTCTCTTATTTTACTTCTTTCCTTGGTCAAGAGGGGCCTACTTTGCCATTGGATGATTCTGATTTTTTCACATCGACTCTTGATCCTAATGTGTCTTTACATATGGTTCGTGATGTTACGTCACGTGAGGTCAGAGATGCTATTTTTTCCATTGGAGATGATAAGGCGCCGGGTCCTGATGGTTATTCGGCTGCATTTTTTAAGGGTGCTTGGGATATTATTTCAGATGATGTTACTAAGGCGGTTCAGGAATTTTTTATTAATGGTAAGTTGTTGAAAGAGATTAATCATACTACCATTGCCCTTTTGCCTAAGATCAATTCTCCTACCCGGGTAACTGATTTTAGGCCTATTTCGTGTTGCAATGTGCTTTTCAAGTGTATTAGTAAGATTCTTGCCAACCGGATTAAGGAGAGCCTTAGTACTTTAGTTAGCCCGAACCAGTCTGCATTTGTTCCTGGAAGAAGGATTGCCGATAACATTCTGCTTACTCAGGAGCTTATGCACAATTATCACCTCAATCGTGGTCCTTCTAGGTGTGCTTTTAAGGTGGATATACAGAAGGCGTACGACACGGTCAATTGGCAATTTTTGAGGTGTATTTTGGTTCGTTTTGGGTTTCATGCGCGCATGGTTCACTGGATTATGGAGTGCGTCTCTACTACTTCATTTTCTATTAGTGTGAGTGGCATTTTGCATGGGTATTTTAAGGGTAAGCATGGTTTAAGGCAAGGGGATCCGTTATCGCCTTATATTTTCACGCTTGTTATGGAGGTGCTGACCCTTATCTTG